>SZVJ01000023.1:0-40939 GCA_029467805.1 Pleurotus eryngii var. eryngii | reverse complement strand
ATTATTCTCTAATCACTTTTCTCCTTTGATTTTAGATTTTTATTGTGTAGAGAATCTGTTCTCTGAGATTATTCCTAAGGATAAACCCTTTAGTCTTAATTTTGTTTGATATAACTTTTGCGTCCCAACTTTAGAAATTTTTGTAGCGGCCGGATGTAATCCAGACCTTTCCTATTTCCTTTTACTCTCACAAACCTTGTTCCATTTACGGCTGGTGGAATACAAACCTCGATTTATCTATCTCCGCCTACTTCTGTTCTGTCGTACCGAAAGAAAGTATAGGACTAGAGAATTAATTGTTTCCACATCGAGTATTAATTAATTTTTGTAACAGATTCCCTCAGAAGCTTCATTAAATCAGTCTTGCATTAACTATACTAGCTTATTGATGATTTTTTGGGATAAAACGAAAGGAAAAAATTGTCTTTATACTTTAATTTTCAGATTTTAAGCCTAAATTTAAAGGTTTTGTTTACTTTTTTAAGTCAGAATTTAAATTAGAGAAATTAAAATACTTTGAAGTTTTCTGTAGTTTTCTATTTGTTTTTTAATAATAGTTTTTTTTTGAGAAGTTGCGAGGAAGCAGAATCCGAAGGAAGGATTCGTAAAAGTTCGGCCTAACTTTAAACTTTTTTATTTTATTTGATTCTTCTGGTCCTAGCTTAGGTAATGCTGGGAAACCAATCCTTAATATTTCAATATTTATTTCACCAACTTTTAATAGTACGCGTTTTGTATTTCACTGTATTTCTTTTTCCATAGAGACGATTTTTTTTTATTTACATTTCGATATTTGTTGTTTGTTTCTTGTTTGTTTTTTTTAAATGTAACCATTTAAACTCTTTATTCATTCTTATTCATTTTCTCTAATTCTTTCCCTCCACATACTATCTATTTAACGCCGGTTTAAATAGGTCCTAATACATGACTTTAATTTGATAATTTTTACAGTATTAGTTCTTTTTTTATATTTAAACGTACTATTTGGGTATAGCAGTTAAATTTTCCATATTATATTTATTTAACTTCTATCTTTTGGGTTTTTTAAGATAGGACTTCCAAATAATGTATATTTTTGTCAAATAGAAATTTTTATTTTCTGAGTTATTCATTGTTTTGGTTATTTTTGTACAGATTTTATTTTTATATATTTTAGTGTTGTAAGAAGGTGTCCCAATGGGATTTACATGAGTGAACAATTTTCCTCCATTGTTAACTAATAGATTACTTTTCTTTACTCGCCAGTTAATATATTTTAAATTCCCGTTATATCTAATGGTACCCTACGTTCCATTGTCTATTCATATAGTGTTTAATAAGGGATCCAAGTATTAAGATTTAAAATACAATAAAGCTAAAAATACTAATTCGTACCCGCAGGAGGACGTATGACTAAAGATTTTTTAAGAGTTAGTTTCGGTAAGTAAATTTTATTTTTAATTAATTAATAAGATTTTATTGTCACTCAGTATCCCTTATTTTTTTATTAATATTAACTTTTTAGCTTCTTTTAAAATGCAAAAAAACAATGTTTTTTGTTTAAATAGTAAACATAATAGAAAATATAAAATACTCTACTTTATCCCAACCTTAGCCCTCCCGTATTACTCGCCCCTCTGGATCATCCCACACCTTTACACAGAAGGCAGGCGACCGGGCCCCAAATCCGCCAGCCTAGGCGGCAGCTAAAAGGCAGGGTAGGGGGGGGTTAAATTATGATCTTAGATTTTTAGCTCTTCCTCCGTACACTTTTTCCTTCTGTCCTCATTCAGTAGGAGTCACAGGCCTTTAGGTTCTAGCTCTACCCAAGGGTCTGGGCCAAGAATAACGGGCTAATGCTGAAGTTAAGGATGTTTTTTTTAGAAAGACTTAAATCTAATGAACACTAAAATAACTTGGAATTAAATAATAAAAGCAACACAACCAGGTAAAAGATTTTAACCACAAGTTCTTTCATTAAGGATCATATCTTATCTAAGGTAAAAGAAAGCCGGAACATCAAGAAAAAAACAGAAATACATGTTTTTAAAAAAACTACTATTATAGATGGAAGATTAATTATTGAAATTATTTTACAAATACTTCTCAGAGAAATTATATCCAACCTACAAATACATGCAGTAAATACCACTAAATTACTATTGAGGAATATTCCCTAAAAAAAAAAATTAAAACAAAAGGAAACACTTGAATGCGTCTTGAAAGAAACCAGCTACTAATTCAGAATTCGGCTTCTTGAATGATCAAAAGGAGTTCTAGAAGTTTCAGCTACAATAGCTATAAAATAAAATAACTACTGGTAATAATGGATAATAAACCAACAGATTGTTTGAATTTCTATTACTAAGTATGATAATTTAAAGATCCTGTTAATAAGAATTAATTATTAAGATGTGCGAACTTAATTAATTCCTAAGAAACATTGCGGCGTAAGATCGAATGATCCTAACAAAGGCAATATTTTAGATTAGCTGACCAACCTGCTAAAAGACTCCAATATACTCCAAGAATGATAACGCTAAAGTTATAAAATTCCTAATGAAAATCAGATAAAGCTAACCTTGACCAAAGGTATTATATACCCCCAACCTAATAAAACTATAAAATTAAGTAGATACGGTGGGCTAAACAATAAAACTTAATTAGGATGTGAGAGGGAGTAATTGGTCTCCTTACGTAGTATTAATAACAAGCATCAACAAAGGTTGTAGAATCATAATATCCTAACAATATGTAAAACCGCCTCTCCTTCTTGTGGGCGGCTAATTTGTTTTCCTTTCTATATAGTCCTAAAACAAACACTTATAACAAGGTAAAACTATACCATACTACTCTATTAATTAAAGTAATCTATTTTTATGTTTATTGGTTAAATTATTATTCATTTTTATTTGTGTGTGTTTTGTTTAATCATCTTATTTTATATAATCAATATTAAGAGTCTTAATCCCTAGTAAATAAACCTAATTTAGTGGTTATTTTATTCTTGAAGCTTTTCCTCCACGAAACGTTGAACACGCAAACGTTTCCTAGTTTGTTTAGTTTTATACGCTTACAGAGAAGGCAGGTAGAAACGTGAGAGCGGTGGAGGGGAGACTAGTCGCAGTTTTGGTAGTCCATAAAAAGAATCGGATATCACTAAGATGTAATATAAGTAAATATAAATATTAAAACTGATAAATATTTTTTATTTTACAGCAATGATTAAAAGAATCCTATGAATTTTATATGTCAGCTAATTGTTTAATGATATAATCATGTTTCCTTACTTACTTCCATTTTATTGGGTATTTTTATCTACATCAAATAAAAGTAAGAGATTTAATCATTAATCTAAGGCTTTTCAATTATTTAGAAAATAGAAGAAATATCTTAAAGCCATGGAGCCCTGCCTCCGGACCTGAAGCCTCTTAATTTGGTAAAAGATAGCAGGTAGAGAAACAACAGAAGAGACATGATTAGTAAGGGAAAACGAGGCTGGTATATTAAAGACATAAGAATTAAAAATTGTGTACCTTATATTAATTCCTTTTTTTAGTTGTTGTACTTATACTAGAATTTTTACAGATAAACAATAAGTAAGCATGACCTCATATTTTCGTTTTTAATTTTTTATTTTTTAATCCAGACACGTTTTCTTTCTTTACGAATCCCAAAGTAAAATCGTTCTTTCTTTTTAGTATTTTATACTACAGCATAAAGGTATAAATATAACTAGTTTTTAATATTTTAAATTTTCTTTCTTTATTTATTAAATCCATAGAAAGTACAACTTTGACAAATTTTTGCCCTCTTAAAAAGGCGTCCTTATCCTTTGAAAAGGAAGGAAAGGTATAGCTAATAATAAATTTGTCCTAGATTATTTTCTTATATTATGCCTCAGATCTAACATATAATTATTAACAGAATTATAATACAAATTTTGTCTAAACTAATTAATTAAAGTATTAGAACATAAAGAATAAAGAGTTAAGAAGTTTTTTTATTTTATAAGAATTTTTTTGTTATTCGAGAGTTTTAAAAATCTTAACTTAGAGACCTTTTTTAATACGGCAATTTGGAAGAAATAATTTGTATTTTATTATTTTATTACGAAACTAAACTTCTTTTAAAATAAAATTTGAATAAAAGGTATTATCCTTTTTAATTATAGTTATTTATATTCTATTCTACTCTATTATATTCTATTATAATATAGTCTTCTATTATAATATATTCTATTCTCTAGAATCTTATATATTTATATACTGTATTTCTGTTATATATTTATATACTGTTATTTATGTTATATATTTATCCTGATTTATTTATTTCTGTTATTGCGTTATATGAGGTGTGTCCTTCACTTGCCACCGGTAAAACTCTTTATCTTTGCCACGGCCCTTCCCGCCTGACATACAAGAATGAGGTTTAAGTAAATAGAAAGGTTCCCGCTCCTCCTCCTAAAACCTTCTCCTTTTCTCTAGTCTATATACCCCTCAATGAAATAAAAATCAAGAGTGAGGTGACTCGAACACCTACCCAGTGATTTTGGAGATCGCCAACTAACCATTTTACTACAACACTCTTTTTATGTTGTTATCCTTTTTTTATAATAGTAAAACATTAGATATTCTGATATTTAATTTTTAAACTTTCCAAAAGATTGTATATCCTGTTATACTAGTCCTTATCCTTATTTTTTTCAAACTTATTTTAAACTTTAGATTTTTAAAGTAAAGTATTTCCTAAAGGCTATAATGATCTAATGACCGTAAGACTTAAAAGATTTGTATTTAAAAATAAATAAATTTTTATTATCTCTTCAAAGAATTTTTTTAAGTATCCCCCCCCTCGCAAACAGTAAAAAGACTTCTTTTTTTTACCCAACTTTTTTTTTTTCTTTATTATTTTTTATTCTTACTATAATAGATTATATTCCTTTCGCCTAATCTAATACGTTTTCTCTACTTTCCTTATCCTTTGAAAAAGGACTTTTACAGAACCCTCTCATTTCTTTTAATTATCTGTCCTTCCCGAACCTTCTCTTTACCACGGGTAGTTTTGTTTTAGAAATCAAACCCTTTCCCCTTTGAGGAATAGGAATGTAAATAACTCTCTCTTCATATATTCTCTTCTTGGGGGGGATTCGCCCCAACAATTACCCATTTTCGAAGGCAGTGTGCGTTCTAAACCATTGAACTAAGAGAACTTAAAACGAATAAAGAAAAAAATTTTTATTATTGGTTTGTACTAAATTTTAAAGTGTTTTTAATTACCATAGAACCGAATTAGTTTTTATTTTTGGGTTAGATTTACCTTCTTTTAGGTTTAACTCGACCCTTCTCCCCCTGCACGTTTGTTTTTAAGGGGGCGGATTCTAGGCCTGTGTTCTTTCCCACCTTTCTGCCTGCTGCTCCGCCTCCGAGGCCTATTCTTATCTGTCCTATCCCCCATGCTCGGATGCAGCCAAACCTAAGGGCATGCTGCTGCTATGCACCTCTCCTCTCTCTTGCATCCCCCCCGGTCCTCTGTGCTGTCTGATGCTCAGGTCTCCTTCTCCTCCGCTGTTCGGTGCTTAGGCCTCGGTGCTGGCTTCAGCGCTCGGTCCTCTCGCGGCCTGTCGTGGGCCTCGGCCTTTCAAAGCGGGTCCTCTCCTCCGGTCGGTCTGCGCGCCTCTGCCTCCTCCCTCGGCTCGGGCTCGGCTGCTGGCTGCTGCTGCTAAAGCTAGAACCTTCTTTAAGGACGGAATATAGTTAATGTATGGCTTAATATAGCTTTTACGTTTGATATACTTTAATTAACTTCTACATTTTCAAATCCCCCTTCTTTTAAAACTATTTTTTTTTTTTCTAGATTTAAGAAGGAATTTGGAACCCTAAAGCAAGACTTTTGCAGGTCTACTACAGAACCATCTGTAACTTAAAACACCCTTTACTTTTAGTTTTAGTATATTTATGTATTTTTTTTTAAATTCAATTATGGAAAAATAAATTATATTAATTTGCTTATTTTTTATTTTCTTTTCAAAAACCGTTTTAATCTAAAAATGGTATTTACATCTAAAACCCTGATCTTTATTTTTCTCCTACGTCTACTGCCTCCGGTTAACCTTGTCCTAACATTCAATTCTTTTGGGCCGGCCACAATTAGCTTTTTTAATACCTTGTATAGATTAAAAAAATGTGTAGATATCGAAAATTTATTTTAAAAAAATGGGAAAATCTAAAAAAGTGGTTGTGTTTTATAACTACTTAGCTTAAAAGCTACTAAAAAGATTAGGGGTAACAAATGAAATCTTTTTTTCCTTTTTTTCCTCTACCTATTCAGATATGAAACTTCTAAACACTCATCATATTTATTTAAAGCCTACGAGGAAAAAAGGGTGTTAAAATTAAAAAATTTAATTTCTTATAGCTATTTATTTTATTTCTGAGTACTAACGTACGCTTTTCCATAAATTGTAAATGAAAACCCTTATTTTAACACTTTATATTTAAAAATTCAAAATATACTTTAAAGAGTATTCCAAGTCAACTTTTATCTTTTTTTAAAAATAAAACAATGAAATAAAAAAAATAATAAACGAAAAACTCAAATCTCTTAAGACCATTAAACATTTTTAATATTGTGCTTTCAAACACTTATCTAAAACACTAAATTTCTAGTTAAAAAACCATTTCAATTTGTAACTAAACCAACTATCTACATTCTGAAATAACAAAATTAAGTACCGCACAAAATAAATGTTTTTAATAAGTTGTGATAGTTGTTGACTTTTAAACCTGTGTTGTCTTTATTAAGTTAATAGTAAACTATTCTTTAAAAAGGAAACAAAAAAAAAAAAAATTCTTTTAAAAAAAAAAAATAAAAAAAAAAAAAAGAAAAAAGGGGTGGTAAAAGGCAGTTTTACGTTACAATTATCCTCCCCTCCTCTCCTCCCCCCTCTCTCTCCCACTTCGCCCTTCGCTTGTTTTTTGTCTTTTTCTCTTCACTATTTGAAAATAGAAAACCTTCGATTAAAAACTTAAAATTTGGTATTTTTTTAATAAAATTTATAATTAAATTATTATTCTTTTTGTTTTTCTCCCTGTAGGTTCAAAGCTTTTTACATTTTACTTTGGGATATTTTGGATTTTAGTTGTTCTCCTACTCTACCCCCTCCCAGATAATTATGACTCTTTTTTTAAAGCCTAATCCATTTCGTGTATTCTAGCGTTAAAAATATTCCTTTCTTACTTCTTTAAAAAAGAAAGAACATAATACACAAACTATGAAAACCCTCCCCAACAACTACTTCAGAATGGAGAATAGCTAATTTATCTTCCAATTCTGTATGCAGGAATATAGAGGACCTCTCTACTTCTATTAAGATTAAGTCTCTAATTTAAACATCCTTCTCTCTTCTCAAGGTTTACCAAGATCCGAAGAAGATTTAAATGAATTAAATTCTAAGACTCTTGCTACGTTTTTCTTGCAGGATGGGAAAGAAGAAGAATTTGGAGAAGATAGCACTCAGTTGTAAACTTTTATCTTCTACTTCTTCAGAAGCAAGAGAAGCTATAAAAAGGATTCAGAAGAGAATTTATTTGGAAGAGGATAACTCTTTTTTTCTTTGTACAGAAGTAAAAGACCCATTTTTTGGCAAATTTCGTTATTCAGCTTCTTCTAGTAAGCCAGCCTGTCCATCCTCTTTAGGTCAAGGAAGTTTAGGGGGTTTGAAGGGTACAACCGTAAAATGTTATTTGATGGATTTAAAGAAGTTACCACCTCCTATTTTTAGAGGAAAGCGACACAGAACTTATAGTGAAACTTTAATGAAAGTGACACAGAAACTGAATATAAAAATTTAAAAGACAAAGGTAAAGGTAAAGCTAATTAATTCTTTTAAAAAATCCTTTACTAATAGTCGAGTAAATTAGAAATTATTAAATTTTTTTACAACATAAATTAAACCCCGTCTAAAATTAAACCCCCCCACACACTCTCCTCTGCTATGCTGCATCCTCTCCTCCTGCTACGCCTCTCGTCTGCGTCGGCTGCTTACTGCTATGCATCCTCCTCTCCCTGGCTCGCTCGGCTCGCTTCTCGTGCGCAATAGTCCTCTCCTGACTTCTCCTGCTTTGCCAGATAACAGTCAAATAATAATGTATTTGGGTTAAGCTAAAACTCAAAAAGAAGAAAAACTAATTTAAATTTTACCAATTTTGTTAAATTAAAAATTGCCAAAATAAAACTAGATTTTAAAAAACTATTTAAAATAATAATTTTTTTAGAAAGTACATATTCTTCTCACAGGAATAAGAGATATAACAAAAATAAAAAAGAAGAAAACTATATATTAAAAGGACTTAAGACTACAAATTTTTTATTATTTTATTTTATTTTATTTTAGTACCTTTTAATTCTCAATTTTTAAAATATAACCTTACATCTCATCTATTTTTAAAACGACAAAATTACAAATAATAATATAAGTATACATAAATAAACAAAACTCATTAGAATATTAGCAATAATATCATAAGGCTAGTATACGTTGCATTTATCATTAATCTTTTTTGACATAATATTATATCTTTTATACTAAACTAATTTACTGGTTTTTAATGCACATATATTTAGGAAGCTTTTATCACACTCAGTACCTTTTTTTAAGACAAAGTTTCACTAAAAAACTTTCATTAACAAATAAATCTGCTGTTGGGGAATAGAAAATATACGTCCCATAGTATTATGTTTCTTAAAATAAATTTTGCATTCTTTTTGCTAATATTAGGGGATTACATTTAATAATAATCTAACCCTACCAACCCACCCGTGGTTCTGCTTCTCGTTCGCTACCTCTTTCCTGTTAAATGAAATATTTCTTCTAAATATTTATAAATTTCAGAATTATCCTCCTATAAAATTTCTAGGTTTTGGATAACTCAGCAATTAATTTTTTCTAACATAATTTCAAAAAAATTTTTATAAGATAGCGTCTGACAAATAAGAAGATTAATTCTTATTCCCTTTTTATAATAAAATTTTTTACTTTTTTGTTTGACTTTATTTTTACCCAACCCCTTTTTTAGTTTCTCTATAAAGATAAAAAGATATTTTGTTTAAAAAAACACTATTGTTTTAGCTATTTGTTTCTTGTAATAGAGCTAAAATTTAAAAAAATGTCCTGAATTCCTCCATAGGACAGGACCCTTACCTCTGTATATAAAAGAGTAAGGTCCAAAGTAGGGTAGATTTAGTTAGCCCTGAATAATATGAAAAAAAAAAAATTATAAGAAGAAAGGTAATGCTTTGTAATTAGTCTACTCCACATTTTTAAAAAGCCAAAGGCATAAGAATATATAAAGAGAAATCAATATATTTCTTTAATCGTATATTTATTATCAATTAATATATTTCTTTTCTAACGATCAAAGATCTTAAAAAAAAGTTTTATATTTTTAATATAGTAAAGAAGGAAAAAATTTTAAATTTTAACTAAGGAATAAATATAAACAAAATGTCTATCTATAAAATGGCGCAACGGACCAATTAGGGGGAATGGAGCGGAAACCGCGAGTTAGTTGGGCCCTTAGCTTAATAGGTAAGAGAGTACCTCGTTCCGCTGTTCATCCCTTTTTTAGGGTTGTCCCATTCGAAATCTGGAAGGGCTCGTAATCCGTACGAGTGTCAGATAAATTTAAAATAAATAAAAAAAATAAACACAAAAATAAATTGACTGAATAATTAATTTTGCAATTTAGAAACATAAAATAAAAAAATACCATCAACATCTAGCATAAAAACAATAAACACCCCAACGTAAAAATTTTTATTATAAACGGGAATCCGATTTTATCTTCTCGTCTGATCAGACGCGAATCTCCCACTTTTTTAAATTAGGTTCGCAGGCAGCCAAAATACATAGGAGCAGGATTCGCTTGCTCAGGATTAATGGAGGGGAGAGCCGGAATAAACGGGTTTAAATCTTCTCCTTCTTAAAAATAAATCGCATCTACTCAAGAAACCCTCAAATAAGAGGAATTATTCTCCCTTACCGCAATCCTTGGATTCGCTTTTAGCAGAATCTACAGATTACCGGATTCCCCCGCAATTGCTATTTATGTCCTTATGATTGCCTTTCTTATTATTATGACTCATAATTCTGAATCTTAATAATCATTAACAATTGATAACCCCCTTTATTACAAATTATTACAAATAAAAAAGTATTACAATATAAAACAGACTCACAATAGTTATTACAAATTACAACTTATACAAACAAAATAGTATCTATGTATTAACAAATTTTTATTAACCAATTTTGATATTTTAAGAATCAGAAATAATTTTCCAGCACCCGCCCTCTTTTCCCTCCTAACCCTCCCCCCCCTTTTATATACTGCCGTTTCTCGAAAAATATTTAGCGAACTTATTTACCTACCTACAGGTGTCCTCTCTCCACTAACCTAAAGGTAAGCTTGTCTTCTTCGCTTCCTCTATCCTGCGAAGCCTACGCTTCTCTTCTTTCTATCCTGCGGAGCCTCCGCTTTTTTGAGCCTACTATTGTAACAGGTCATAGGCATAAGGGGCAAAAGGAAAGAAAATAATAATAACAAATTTTAATACGTTTTAATCTAAATAAGGCCCATACTTTCATTTAAGTGTTTTTAATATATTACAATTATATCTCCAAGAATAGAGAAATATCATATTTTATGTTTAGAGAAGAAAAGTGAAAATAATTTCTATCTAGACCTACATCCTATATAATCCTTCCTGCCCCATTCCCGTAGTTTTTGGCCTCGGATTGATCCTACTTCGAAGTGGCTCCAGCCTTATACCTGCCCTTACCTTGCCTCGTAGGGCGAATTCTGAGGAAAGCCGCAAGGCCTTTTAAAGTCCGATGGTTCTACCTTTTGTCTAAGAAGGCTCGATATACGGGAGCTGTAAGCTAGCCCGATATTTTCTTTTCTTAAATTAAAAAAAAATAATACTATTTAAGGAATGGGGCTTATTGACTCGAAACCAATACACAATTGCTTCGAGGCAAACGCTTTACCAAAATTAAGCTAAATATGTTATTAATTAATAATCATATAGTCTAATTACTTAATATTATCAAAAAAATATCTTACTTATAATTACTTATTATTTTTATACTTATTTTCCGTAGGTTTTAAAAATATAGAGAGAGAAAGTAGGTAAAGCAGAGCTATTCTAGATAAAACTAACCCTCCGCCCCGGAGGGCGTAGCCACTGCACTTGCATCATCATAGCCAGTAATAGCCGTAGCCCGGAGGGTGCAAGGCCGAGCCGGAGGAGATGTATGCATCAGCAGCCGAAGGCTAAACCGAGGCTTAGTATCACAATGGTAAGGGCAGGCAGACCTCCAACCGAGCCAAACCTACTTGTAAAAAGGGCAGGCGGTAGTTACAAAAAAAAAATGGTTTTAACTCAAATAAAAAATTTTTCAATCCAATATAATTAACTCTATTAAGTTAATTTTTTCCGTATGCCGTAACTTAAAAAAGGAGTTAAAGTTATTTTTTTAATATTAATATTTCATTTATATTATCCTCCTCTCTTTAGTCTGTTTTTCTTTTCCTTCCCATCCCGCCCTTCCTTGTTACATTATTATAGCAGATTTGTAGAAACCACTACTCTTGTCTTTCCAGCCAGTCGACTCCTGCATCCGACCTAAACCTTAGGGCAGGCTGCTATGAATCTGCTATGCTGCTATGCTGCTATGCTGCTATGCTGCTATGCTGCAAAATCCTCCGGCATCAGCTTGCTACGCCTCCTGAGAAGTTAACATGGTAGGGGCACGCAAGATATAGATAGGCTCCTACAAAAAGCGGAGCATGCCAGACTAAAAGAATAAAATTTTTATTTTTTTTATATAACTAAATAAAAAATTAGTTTGCTTCTCTTACCCGAATGAGTCTGAGCTTACCACTTCCTAGACGTTGGATCCTAGGGGGGCCTTATAAATGTAATTTAAGGTAGGGTCGGTATCTTTACGGTAAGTACGAGTGTATAATGCAAAAAATAAAAATAAAAATTCTATAAAAAGAATATTATTAAATTTTACGAATAAAGAGACTTGAACTCTTACGATCAAAATCATGTTTCCTAAGACACACCCGGCTACCAATTTCGGCATATTCGTTTTTTAAATTATTTATTGAGAAAATTTTTTTTTAATGTAAAAAAATATAATAATTCAATTCTTTCTTTTACTTACCTACCCTACCCTTCAAAACCAAAAGTAAGAATAAGATCAAGGAGATAAACCATCCCTCCAATTCTGGAGGCTCGGTGTACTAACCTTCCGCTAAGAGACTAGGACTCGAATGAACCGTACTTCAGGAAGGAGAAGATTCTAAATTAAAAGAATCCCAGATAATATAAAGGAGTAGAGTAATCGAAACCCGGTCTGTAAAGTGTAAATTTACTGCTAAACCACTCAGCTAACAACCCCCTTTTTAATATAGCAAACACTTTTGATATAAAAATACCTCGCCTTAGCCTACCTCCCTATAACTATCCCTATGGAAAAGTAGGATACCTAACCGAAGGCTATAGAAATAAAAAAATTTAAATACATATTATTTATATATTTTTTATTAATACTGTAGATATAATTTAGGTTAAAGACTTTTATTTTTATTGTTTATATATTTTTTAAAAAGACTAAAATATTTTTAGTCATACATTATTGTTAAATTTCTTAGTATAAATCTAAGTTAAATTATTAATATATAAAATATCCCTTTAATGACCTTCAACTTATCACCTTCTCGTCGCCTGCCTAACCTTTACATTTGTTAGTTACTACGGCTCCATCCGACCCAACCTACGGCTCCTAAGTCTCCTCTCCTACGGCTCCTATGCTCCTAAAAAGTGCTCCTAAGGCTCCTACGGCTGGGGGGCAGGCAGGGGGGGGTTTAAATTCTATCATTTGTTTTTATTTTCCCCAGCCAGCAACTTTCCCAGTACAGTACCTTGCATGGTTGCTATGAGTTTTTGAGATGTTACTTAAATGGGTTAACAGATATACTAAATATCTTACTTAAGTGTTTTTTTTCTTTTTAAATGCAAAAATTATTATTTTTTTATACTTAAATAAAAATATAGATAAATAAAAACTACCTACCTATGGCTCCTCATCTTTTGGATAACGGGACTAGAAAAAATTAAATTAATAATTTAAATTTTCTAAAAATAACAAAATTAAGAAAGGCAAACGTAGATTAATGGTTTTATTTTCGTGGCAGCTTTCCCCCAATTTAAGCTTCTTTTTCCCATTCGACAGACATTTTAGTTCATCACGAATGCTATCTGCACACACCGTTACGTCGTGATCAACGATTACTTCTCGAAATTCCTTCTTCATGTCGCCGAATTTCAGGCGACAATCCGTTCAATTCATCATTTTAATAATGAACTTTTTTTAATGATTTAGCTCTTCCTTAGGTTACCTTTTTTATTTAAAAATAAATAATAAATTAATAAACTTAGAAAATTTTAAGTAAATATTTTAAATAGGTATAGTTTTGCATCACTTTGTAAAAGTTTATGTGGCACGTCTATACCCAGACGCATTAGGGCCATAACGGCTTGTCTTAGAAGCCCCAAATGAAACTCTATCATAATCATAAATTGTTAAGTATAAGTAACACAGGGATTGCGTCCGTTAGTGGAGTTTAACCTCACACTTCTTCACAACACGGCACTGACGACAGCCATTGCAACACCTGTACTATCTTGCGTATTATTTTAAAAAAAGATTTAAAATATACTCACTCCCATTTTTAATTTAAAAAATAAAAAAGGCGCTAGATTCAAGGTCTGGTAAGGTTATACGCGTTATTGTCGTATTAACTAACTTGCTTCACTTCGTTTGCTTCGAGACCGACTAATTTTTTTGGTTTCAGTTTTGCAACCGTACTCAAAAAAACGCAAGGCGGAATGGTTATCGTGTTAAACATCGCCATCAGTTTTTTATTAAAACTAACAACCACCATTCATCGTTGACAGTGAGAGGTATGTGGGTATCTAATCCTTTTCCTATTCTCACCTTCGTTCTCAGCGTCCCAATCTTTAGTAGAAAAAAGCTTTCGCCCTAGTATTCCCTTAGTATCTATGGATACTCATCCCTACTCTAAGTATTATTTGGTTTTTCTCTATTAGATTCTAGCTTTAATTGATTTTATTTTTACTATTTAATTTAATAAATAGAGCTAACTCTTTTTTCTAGAAAAGAAAAAAAAATTTTTTTTTAATTTAAAATTTTTTTCAAAGCTGCCTACATACGCCTTTACGCCTGATTAAGATGACTAACGTTTGCGTTTCTGGTCGTATTACCGAGTCTTCTGGCACCAGATTTGGACAACACTTTTAGGTGAGGTAAATCATTGTTTTTTCCCTACAAAACCTTATCAACATCACCACCTATAAGAATGAGTCATGTGATTTCAGTTAGCTAGAGTTCACACACTCTTTCGAGCATTTGACTAATATTCTCGGACTGCTGGTAGTTAAAACTACTTGGGGCTTTTCATTCCCATGTGGCCATTTGTTCTGTCAAACTTGGCTATTGATCGTGGGCTTGGTAGGCCTTTACCCTACCCAACTCTACCTAAACAAAATAAATCGAATCTTATAGCAGAAAAATTCCTTTCTTTAATAAAACTAGCTATTTTATCAATATTTTCACTTTCTTTAATATAATTTTTGTAAATTAGAAAGTTTTATTTTTTGTTAACAACTAGAAGAACCTCATGTTTTTCAAATTATAAAGCAAATTAATTAAAAACCTCTTTAGTTAAAACTTAGATGGAATTAAATAGATTAATATCCCTTTATCCCCCCCATTTAAAAAAAAAAAAAAAAGATTCTATAAGTATCTATTTATCATTACTCACTCTTTCAAGGGGGGTGGTACAAAACTTATGCCTTATTTTAAATAAAAATTTTACCTTATGACATTAATTTTGAAAATTTTTGAAAATATTGTCTGTCTAAACTACTGAAAAAAAAACGTTCATCGGAAACCAAAATTAAATTCGTCCAATATTTAAACAATTGTGGCTTAATTGGATGTATTTAAAATTTGCTTAATTCAATAATTTATATCCTTTTATATTTAATATTTTATATACAGAATTATTTGTTTATATTTTTTTATATTATTTTTTTTTTAATAATTTTTTTTTCAAGAATATTTCTTTATTCATATTTATCAAATATTTTACCTGCACTGTGAGATTTGAACGCACGACTTCAAGACGTACCTCGTTTCAAGACGAGGGCCATAAAACCAGACTCGAAACCATGGGCCCTTATTGTTTAATTTATTTTTTATATTGTGTAAATAAAATTTTACTTAAACTTTTTTACCAGAGGCCTACAGACTTTACGTAACTACGAGTCCAGAAGTCCCTAGGCCTTCATCACCTTCTACTTTCCTACCTCATCCATTACTTACTAACTACCGTTCCTCCCCTTCCATTTAGGGAGTGGGTGTGGATTCGACCATCCGAACCACCTGCCTTGCTAAGGTTGGCTTAAAAAAAGAGTAAAATTTACAGCACTTTAGTAAGTCTATCTATTATAAAGAATTAATTTTTTTTATAAGAATTTTTTTTTTTTCATTCTTTTCAACCGTTATTAAAAAAAATCTACTTTAATTAAAATATATTTAATTTTTTTTTTCCGAAGGATTTTCGGATACGAATAGGTAGACTATACACAAACTTAAAATTTATATAAATTAAATAGGGTTAGAAATTTCAAGACGTTACATTTCTTCTTATGATAGTTAAGTGTTATTTTTAAGACCTAAGGGATTCGAACCCGTATAATATCCATTTAGGAGAGCGAACTGCATTAACCATTATGCTACAGTCTTTTAAGAAATAAAGTTTATGTTATTAAAATTTTGGTCCCATAATCTTAAAGGGCTAAAAATAAAAAGAAGTGAAATAAATTTTATTCTACTACTTCCGTTTCCTTTAGAGTGGGGCAGGAGAACTGAGCCTTAGTTTTTGTTTTTATTTGAGCAGTAAAGGAACGAACTTTTACAACGCGACATTTAAACCAATTCTTTACAGGAACCACCATTAACCAATCGATCACACCTGCCCTTTAATATCTGTATAATAGAGAAATATATTTTTTTTTTTTGTAGATAAACTAAGCCCTTCTCTTTTAATATTACAAATATCATTAAAATTTATAAATTAAATCAAAAAAATTTTTGTTTTCGTCTTTTTGTTTTAGCCTCAAATTTTATTTATTTTTAGTTTTTTTAGCATCAGCACCAAACACCACCCACCACCCCACCAGACAAGCACCCAGCACACAAACACACCCCAGCCGAGGCTAATCACGGAGAAGAGAGGCCTAATCACCGAGGCAAGCACGACGAGCCGGAGGAGAGGATAGGAGCAATAGCAGAGGAAACTATGCGTAGCCGGAGGGTTTCTTAAAACATTTTGTTACTTTCAATTCTATAAAAGATACTTAGAAACTTTTATCAATAAAGTCTTATTTAGACTAAAATATAATACACTTTCATATATAACAAAAATTTTATAAAACAAAATAAAGTAACAACTCAAAAAAAGTTTTTTTCTTGCCCTGCCTTGGCCTACGTAGAGGCTGACCTAAATTTTTTCTTTTATTTGTTTTAGAATCGTCATAACAAATTTATATCTATGAATTTGTTTACCTATTTATCTTAAAAACTTTTTTTTGTGCCGAAAAACTGGAATTGACCCTGGAACCAATATTTAAATCTACAAGTAATCGTTTTACCAATTAAAACTATTTTTCGTCTATTTATTTTTTTTTCCTGTATTTTTATAATGCATATAAAATCAACAACAACGACGAGCGGTTCCTATTTTTTAACTTGTGTTTTGCCCGGGCGACGAATTAACTCCCATAGCTATCTCAGAATAGCGCTTTGACCACTAAGCACAAGACCGAGGCTTTTTAATAATAAAAATGACCAAATAACAGAAAATAAAATTAAACTAAATAAATTTAACTTATTTTTTAATGAGAATTGTTTTTATTTTCTACTCTTTTATGATTATTTCTTTTTAAACTTTAAAAAATTTTTACTAAGGATTCCAAAGGTAAGGATAAGGGTAAGGCCCTGATACGTGAAGGGTCAGAAGTTGTAAGATGATCCAACAGTCCGGTCCGAGTCTAAGCAAACCGTCCGGAGGAAGCGTAGCAGGACTTCCGAGGATTCAGGAGCGTAAGCAGGAGCGTAGCAGGAGAGGGCAGATGCGCCTCTCCTGCTACGCTCCTGCTACGCTCCTGCATCCTCCGGCAGCTCTGGCTACGCTCCTCCGGACGCGGTGCTTAGCCTCGACCGGACTGGTTTGGATCATCTTACCCTTCTGACCCTTCACGTAGCGGCCTTACCCTTACCTTACTTTGGATCCTTAGTAAAATTTTTTACATTTAAAAGAAATATCATTTAAAAATTAGAAAATAAAACATTCTCATTAAAAAATAAGTTATAATTTATTTAGTTTATTTTTTATTTTCTGTTATTTTTGTCATTTTTATTAGAAAAAGCTCGTGCTTTTTGGAGGATGGAGGAAGATGCAATATGGAAGGGGAACTGGGGAAGAAGAGGTTATAGGTGAGAGGGTGGCTTTGGTCAAAGCGCTATTCTGAAGATATAGATATGGGAGTTCATTCTCTCCGGGCACACCACAAGTTAAAAAATAGAAATTTATAGTGCATTATAAAAAATACCACGAAAAAAATAAAATAAGCCGAAATAGTTCATTGGTAAAACGAATTCCTTGTAGATTTAAATTTGGTTTCAATTCCAGTTTTCGGGCAAAAAAAGTTTTTAAGATAAAATAGTAAACAATCATATATATAATTTGTATGACGATTCTACAAACAAAATAAAAATGTAGTCAGCCTCTACGTAGGCCAAGGCAGGGCCAGAAAAACTTTTTTTTATTGGTGGTTACTTTATTTTTGTTTTAATAAATTGTTTGTATATCTGTATTGTATTATATTTAGTCTAAATAAGACTTATTAGAAAAGTTTTTCTAAGTATCCTATAGAATGAAAATGAACAAAATTGTTTTGAAAGAACCCTTCGTGCTACGCAGTTTTTCCTCTGCTATGCTCCTCTCCTCTCCTCCTGCTCGGTGCTTAGCCTGGCTTAGCCTCTCCTCTCCCCGTGCTTAGCTCGGCTGTGCT
Organism: Pleurotus eryngii var. eryngii; assembly: GCA_029467805.1. Taxonomy (NCBI): domain Eukaryota; kingdom Fungi; phylum Basidiomycota; class Agaricomycetes; order Agaricales; family Pleurotaceae; genus Pleurotus; species Pleurotus eryngii. The sequence continues at coordinate 22,726 of SZVJ01000023.1, read as the reverse complement.
GGCTGCTAAAATAAAATAAATCTGAGCTGAAAACAAAAATACAAACAAAAATTTTTTTGATTTAATTTTATAAATTTTAATTATATTTGTGTATTATATTTAAAAAAAGAGAAGGAGCCGTAGTTATCTAAAAAAAAAAATATATTTCCTATTACAGTATTTAAGGGCAGGTGATCGATTTGGTAATGTGGTTCTCTGTAAACAATTGGGTTAAATGTCCGTACAGGTTCGATTCTGGGTTACTGCCGCAATAAAAACAAAACTAAGGCTCAGTTCTCCTGCTCTAAATGAAAGGAGTAGAATAAAATTTTATTTCACTTCGTTTATTTTTAGCCCTTTTCAGATTCTAGGCCAAAATTTTATAAATAACGTTATTTCGTAAGACTTTTAGCATATGTTAATGCAGTTCGCTCTAATGGATATTATAAGGGTTCGAATCCCTAGGTCTTAAAATATACACTTAACTATAATAGAAGAACTTTAACGTACTCTATAAATTTCTAACACTAGAATTTTATATAATATTTTAGTTTTTGGTAGTCTCCTACTTCGTATCGAAATCCTTCGGAAAAAAAAAATAAATATATTTTAATAAGGTATATTTTTTTATTTACTTTTTTTACAAAGAATGAAAAAAAAAAATTAAGTACGAAAAAAAAAAAGTATTCCTTTATAATAGATTAGCTTACTAAAGTGACTTTAAATTTTACTCTTTTTTTAATCCAACTTAGCAAGGAGCTGGTCGGATGGGAGGGCGCGTCCGAATCCACATCACATCCCAACATGGAAGGGGAGGCTACGGTAGTAAGTAATGGATTAGGTTAGGAAAGTAGAAGGTGTACTGAAGCCTAGGACTGTAGTATACGTAAGAGTCTGTAGGCCTCTGGTACAAAAAAAGTAAAATTTTATTTACACAATATAAAAAATTAATTTTTTATTAACAAATAAGGGCATTTGGGTCGAGTCTGGTTTATGGCCCTCGTCTTGAAAACGAGTACTTCTTTGAAGTCGTGATCAAATCTCACAGTGGCCCGTTAAAATATATAAATATAAATAAAAAATATTTTCTTTAAAAAATAAAGGATAAAACAAAATAATATTAAAAAAATTAACAAAAAATTCTGTATATAAAATAATTAATATAAAAGAGATATTAAATATTGCATTAAGCAAATAAATACAACAATTACAAAAAATTGTTTAAATATTAGGACGAAAATTTAATTTGGGTTCCGATGTGAACGTTTTTCAGTAGTTTTAAGACATGCAAATCATTGTTCTAAAATTTTTTCAAAATTTAATGTTCATAACGTAAAATTCTGATAAAACTAGGAAGAAGGTGTAAAGGTGAGTAATGATAAATTAGATACCTTATAGACCTCTCTAAATGGGGGATAAATATTACTCTATTATAATTCTCCATCTGAAGTTTTAACTAAAGATGTGATTTAATAATTGCTTTATTAATTTGAAAAATAATGAGGTTCTTTCTAGTTTAACAAAAAAATAAACTTTTATAATTACAAAATTATATTAAAGAAAGTGAAAATATTGATAAAATAGCTATTTTATTAAAGAAAGGAATTTTTCTGCTATAAGATTCGATTTATTTTGTTTAGGTAGTTGGTAGGGTAAAGGCCTACCAAGCCCACGATCAATAGCCAAGTTTGACAGAACAAATGGCCACATTGGGAATGAAAAGCCCCAAGTAGTTTTAACTACCAGCAGTCGAGAATATTAGTCAATGCTCGAAAGAGTGAACTAGCTAACTGAAATCACATGACTCATTCTTATAGGTGGTGAATGTGATAAGGTGTAGGGAAAAAATGATATTACCTCACTAAAAGTGTTGTCCAAATCTGGTGCCAGAAGACTCGGTAAGACCAGAAACGCAAACGTTAGTCATCTTAATCAGGCGTAAAGGGTATGTAGGCAGCTTTGAAAATTTTAAATTTAAAAAAAAATTTTTTTTTCTTTTCTAGAAAAAAGAGTAGCTCTATTTATTAAATTAAATAGTAAAAATAAAATCAATTAAGCTAGAATCTAATAGAGGAAAAAACCAAATAATACTTAGAGTAGGGATGATATCCATAGATACTAAGGGGAATACTAAGGGCGAAAGCTTTTTTTCTACTAAAGATTGACGCTGAGAAACGAAGGTGAGAATAGGAAATAGGATTAGATACCCAGATACCTCTCACTGTCAACGATGAATGGTGGTTGTTAGTTTTAATAAAAACTGATGGCGATGTTAACACGATAACCATTCCGCCTTGCGAGTACGGTTGCAAAAACTGAAACCAAAAAAAATTAGTCGGTCTCGAAGCAAACGAAGTGAAGCATGTTATTTAATACGACAATACGCGTATAACCTTACCAGACCTTGCATATCTAGCTCTTTTTATTTTTTAAATTAAAAATGAGTGAGTATATTTTAAATCTTTTTTTTTAAAATAATACGCAGATACAGGTGTTGCATGGCTGTCGTCAGTCCGTGTTGTGAAGAGTGAGGTTAACTCCACTAACGGACGCAATCCCTGTTGTTAATTTATACTTAACAATTTATGATTCTGATAGAGTTTCATTTGGGGCTAAGACAAGCCGTTATGGCCCTAATGGTCTGGGCTATAGACGTGCCACATAAACTTTTACAAAGTGATGCAAAACTATACCTATTTAAAATTATTTACTTAAAATTTTTAAGTTTATTAATTTATTATTTTTTTAAATAAAAAAGGTAATAAGGAATAGCTAATCATTAAAAAAAGTTCATTATTAAAATGATTGAACGGATTGTCGCCTGAAATTCGGCGACATGAAGAAGGAATTTCGAGTAATCGTTGATCACGACGCAACGGTGAAGATAGCATTCGTGATGAACTAACTGTCTGTCGCTGGGAAGAAGCTTAACTTGGGGGAAACTGCCACGAAAATAAAACTTTAATCTAAGTTTGCCTTTCTTTAATTTTGTTATTTTAGAAATTTAAATTATTAATTTAATTTTTTCCTAGTCCCTTATCCAAAAGATGAGGAGCCATAGGTAGGTAGTTTTTATTTATATATTTTTATTTAAGTATAAAAAATAATAATTTTTGCATTTAAAAAACACTTATATTAAGATATTTAGTATCTGTTAACCCATTTAAGTAACATCTCAAAAGTCATAGCAAGGTAGCTGTACTGGAAAGTGCTGCTGGAAAATAAAAAATATTGAATTTAACCCCCCCCCCTGCCTGCCCAGCCGTAGGAGCCTTAGGAGCCTTAGGAGCCTTAGGAGCCGTAGGAGCCTTAGGAGCCGTAGGTTTGGGTCGGATGGAGCCGTAGTAACTAACAAATTGTAAAGGTAAGGGCAGGCGAAGAAGGTGATAAATTTTGAGTCATTTAAAGGGATTATTTTATATATTAATAATTTAACTTAGATTTATACTAAGAATTTAACTAATAATTTGACTAAAAATATTTTAGTCTTTTTAAAAATATTTATAACAATAAAAATAAAAGTCTTTAACCTTAAATTTATTATACAGTTATTAATAAAAAATATATAAATAATATTGTATTTTAAATTTTTTTATTTCTATCCTTCGGTTAGGTTATCCTACTTTTCCATAGGGATAGTTATAGGGAGGTAGGCTAAGGCGAGGTATTTTTATAATCAAAGTGTTTGCTATATTAAAAAGGGGTTAGCTGAGTGGTTTAGCAGTAAATTTACACTTTACAGACAGGGTTTCGATTACTCTACTCCTTATATTATCTGGATTCTTTTAATTTAGAATCTTCTCCTTCCTGAAGTACGGTTCCTTCGAGTCCTAGTCTCTAGCGGAAGGTTAGTACACGAGCCTCCAGAATTGGAGGGATGGTTTATTCTCTTGATCTTTATTCTTACCTTTTGGTTTTTGAAAGGGTAGGTAAGTAAAAGAAAAGAATTGAATTATTATATTTTTTTACATTAAAAAAAAAATTTCTCAATAATAATTTAAAAACGAATATGCCGAAATTGGTAGCCGGGTGTGTCTTAGGAACACATGATTTTTGATCGTAAGAGTTCAAGTCTCTTTATTCGTAAAATTTAATAATATTCTTTTTATAGAATTTTTATTTTATTTTTTCCTTATACACTCGTACTTTACCGTAAAGATACCGACCCTACCTTAATTACATTTATAAGGCCCTAGGATCCAACTCTAGGAAGTGGTAAGCTCAGACTCATTCGGTAAGAGGAAGCCTAACTTTTTTTATTTAGTTATAAAAATAAAATTTTATCTTTTAGTCTGGCATGCTCCGCTGTAGGAGCCTATCTATATCTTGCGTGCCCCTACATGTAACTTCTCAGGAGGCGTAGCAGCTGCTGCCGGAGGATGCAGCATAGCAGCATAGCAGCATAGCAGCATAGCAGCATAGCAGCATAGCAGCCTGCCCTAAGGTTTTAGGTCGGATGCAGGAGTCGATGGCTGGACAAAGAGTAGCTGTTTCTACAAATCTTGCTAATAATGTAAAAGTAAGGGCTGGAAGGAAAGAAAAATAAGAGAGATAATATAAATGAAATATTAATATTAAAAAATAACTCTTAACTCCTTTTTTTAAGTTACGGCCTACGGAAAAATTAACTTAATAGAGTTAATTATATTGGATTGAAAAATTTTTATTTTAAACCATTTTTATTTTTGTAACTACCGCCTGCCCTTTTATACATCCGTAGGTTTGGCTCGGTTGGAGTCTGCCTGCCCTTACCTTGATACTAAGCCTCGGTTTTAGCCTTCGGCTGCTGCATCCTCTCCTCCGGCTCGGCTGCACCCTCCGGCTACTGCTATACTGCTATGCTGCTATGCAGTGGCTACGCTCCTCCGGGGCCGGAGGGTTAGAATAGCTTTTACCTACTTTCTCTCTCCTATATTTTAAACCTACGGAAATAAGTATAAAAATAATAAGTAATTATAAGTAAGATATTTTTTTTTATATATTAAGTAATTAGACTATATGATTATTAATAACATCTTTAGCTTAATTTGGTAAAGCGTTTGCCTTCGAAGCAATTGTTTATTGGTTCGAGTCCAATAAGATGTCCTTAAATAGTATTATTTTTTAATTTAAGAAAAGAAAATATCGGGCTAGCTTACAGCTCCCGTATATCCGAGCCTTAAACAAAAGGTAGAACCATCCTTACTTTAAAAGGCCTTCGCTTTCCTCAGAATTCGCCCTACGAGGCAAGGTAAGGGCAGGTAAGGCAGGAACTTCGAAGTAGGATCCATCCGAGCCAAACCTACGGATGGGCAGGCAGGATGTAGGTCTAGATAGAAATTATTTTCACTTTTTCTTCTCTAACATAAAATATGATATTTCTCTATTCTTGGAGATATTAATTGTAATATATTAAAAATACTTAAATGAAAGTATGGGCCTTATTTAGATTAAAAGTATAAATTTGTTATTATTATTTCTTTCCTTTTGCCCTTATGCCTCTGACCTTACAATAGTAGGCTCAAAGAAGCGGAGGCTCCGCAGGATAGAAAGAAGCGTAGGCTTCGCAGGATAGAAGGAAGCGAAGACAACCTTACCTGTAGGTAGGTAGATATTAAGTCTAAATATTTTTCTATAAAACTTCAGCTATATAAAAAATTTATTTTTTATTTATTTATTTAAAATATTTCTTTAAATTATTTCTTTAAAATATCAAATTTTGTTAATAAAAATTTGTTAATACATGATACTATTTTGTTTGTATTAATTTGTAATACTATTTTTTTATATTAATTTGTAATACTATTTTATTTGTAATAATTTGTAATAAAGGGGGTTATCAATTGTTAATTATTATTAAGATTCAGAATTATGAGTATAATAATAAGAAAGCAATCATAAGTGAGAATAATCCTGTAGCTTCTGCTAAAGCGAATCCAAGGATTGCGTAAGAGAATAATTGTCCTCTTATTTGAGGGTTTCTTGCAGTAGATGCGATTAAAGAAGAGAAGATTAAACCGATTCCGGCTCCGGCTCCAATTAATCCTGAGCAAGCTAATCCTGCTCCTATGTATTTTGCTGCTGCTAACATAATTTAAAAAATTTTTATAAGATAGCGTCTGACAAATAAGAAGATTAAATTCTTATTCCCTTTTATAATAAAATTTTTTACTTTTTTGTTTTTATTTATTTTATTTTATTTTTATTTTATTTTTTTAGTTTCTAAATTAAAAATTAATTATTCTTCAATTTTTTTTTTTTTTTTTTTATTTATTTTAAATTTATCTGACACTCCGTACGTATACGAGCCCTTCCAGATTCGAACTGGGACCACCCTAATTGACAATTAGGTACTCTACCTATTAAGCTAAGGGCCCTAACTTTATTTAATTTGTCCGTTGCGCCTTTTATAGAATTTTTTTTATATTTATTCCTTAGTTAAAATTTAAAATTTTTTCCTTCTTTTACTATATTAAAAATATAAAACTTTTTTTTTAAGATCTTTGATCGTTTAGAAAAGAAATATATTAATTGATAATAAATATACGATTAAAGAAATATATTGATTTCTCTTTATATTATTCTTATGCCTTTGGCTTTTAAAAATGTGGAGTAGACTTTATATTACAAAGATTACCTTTCTTCTTATAATTTTTTTTTTTCCATATATTCAGGGCTAAATCTACCCTACTTTGGACCTTACTCTTTTATATACAGAGGTACGGGTCCTGTCCTATGGAGGAATTCAGACATTTTAAATTTTAGCTCTATTAGTTAACACATAGTGTTTAAACAAAATATCTTTTTAATCTTTATAGAGAAACTAAAAAAGGGGTTTAAAAATAAAGTCACAAAAAAGTAAAAAATTTTATTATAAAAGGGAATAAGAATTTAATCTTCTTATTTGTCAGACGCTATCTTATAAAAATTTTTTAAATTATGTTAGAAAAATTAATTGCTGAGTTATCAAAACCTAGAAATTTTATAGGAGATAATTCTGAAATTTATAAATATTTAGAAGAAATATTTCATTTAACCGGAAACCCGGGTTTAGATATATTAAATGTAATACTAATATTAGAAAAAATGCAAATCTATTTAATAATAATAATAATGTATAATATTATAATTTTATTTGTAAATGAAAGTTTTTTAGAAAACTTCTTAAAAAAAATATTTCCATTAAAACTAGTAAATTATTTTATAAAATATATAATATTATTCAAAAAATTAAATAAATTCAATATACTAGCTTTATTAATATTATTGCTAATATCTAATTGGTATACTTATTATTATTTAAATTTTGTCGTTTTAAATATAGATGAGATTGTAAGGTTATATTTTAAAAATTAGAGAATTAAAAGGTAAATAAAATAAAATAAAATAAAAAAAAATTTGTAGTCTTAAGTCCTTTTAATATATAGTTTTCTTCTTTTTTTATTTTTGTTATATATCTTATTCTCTGTGAGAATATTTACTTTCTAAAAAAAATTATTAAATTAGTTTTTTAACCTAGTTTTATTTTGGCAATTTTTAATTTAACAAAATTGGTAAAATTTAAATTAGGTTTTTAGAGCCTTAAACCAAATACATATTTATTTGACTGTTATCTGGCAAGCAGGAGCCGAGGCTATGCACCGAGCCGGAGCGTAGCAGGAGAGGTGCATAGCAGCAGCCGAGCCGGAGCGTAGCAGGAGAGGATGCAGCATAGCAGAGGAGAGGTGTGGGGGGGTTTAATTTATGTAAAAAAAATTTAATAATTTCTAATTTACTAGACTAGTAAAGGATTAAAATAATTAATTAGCTTTACCTTTACCTTTGTCTTTTAAATTTTTATTATTCAGTTCTGTGTCACTTTCATTTAAAGTTTCACTATTAAGTTCTGTGTCGCTTTCCTCTAAAATAGTAGGTAACTTCTTTAAATCATCAAATACATTTTTACGGTTGTACCCTTCAAACCCTAAACTTCCTTTACCTAAAGAGGATGGACCTGCTTTACTAGAAGAAGCTGAATAATCGAAATTTGCAAATGGGTCTTTTACTTCTGGTACAAAGAAAAAAGAGTTATCCTCTTCAAATAAATTCTCTTCTTGAATCCTTTTTATAGCTTCTCTTGCTTCTGAAGAAGTAGAAGATAAAGTTCTACAACTGAGACTATCTTCTCCAAATTCTTCTTCTTTCCCATCCTTCAAGAACGTAGCAAGAGTCTTAGAATTTAATTCATTTAAATCTTCTTCGGATCTTGGTAAACCTTGAGAAGAGAAAGGATGTTCTAAATTAGAAGACTTAATAGAATTAGTAGGTTCCTCTATATTCCCTGCATTACTAGAATTGGAAGATAAATTATTATTCTCCATTTCTGAAGAGTTTTGAGGGTTTTCATTAGTTTGTGTATTATTTTTTCTTTTCTTTTTTAAATAATTAAAAATTATTTTTAAGCTAGACATAAATTTAGGCTTTAAAAAAGAGTTATAATTATCTGGTAGAGTAGGAGAACAACTAAAATCCAAAATATCCCAAAGTAAAAAGCTTGAACCTACAGGAGAGAAACAAAAGAATAATAATTTAATTATAAATTTTATTAAAAAAATACCAAATTTTAAGTTTTTAATCGAAGGTTTTTCTATTTTCAAATATTGAAGAGCAATATAAAAAAATAGCTTTTACTCTATATTTAAAGAATAGTTTACTATTACTTAATAAAGACAACACAGGTTTAAAAGTAACAACTATCAAACTTATTAAAACATTTATTTGTGCTACTAATTTTGTTATTTCAGAAGTAGATAGTTGGTTATAAATTGAAAGTGGTTTAACTAGAAATTTAGTGTTTTTAGATAGTGTTTGAAAGACAATATTAAAAAATTTTAATGTTATTAAGATGATTTTGTTTATTATTTTTTTTATTTTCATTGTTTATTTTTAAAAAAAGCTAAAAGTTGAAATACTCTTTTAAAGTATATAATTTTAATTTTTAAATATAAAGTGTTAAAATAAGGGTTTTCATTTACAATTTCTGGAACGTAGTACTCAGAAATAAAAATAAATAGCTATAAGAAATTTAAATTTTTTAATTTTCACACCCTTTTTTCCTCGTAGGCTTAAATAAATATGATGAGTGCTTAGAAGTTATATCTGAATAGGTATAGAAAAAGGAAAAAGATTTCATTTGTTACCCCTAATCTTTTTTAGTAGCTTTTAAGTATAGTTATAAAACACAACCACTTTTTTAGATTTTCCATTTTTTTAAAATAAATATTTCGATATCTACAAATTTTTTTAATTCTATACAATTAAAAAGCCTAATTTTTGGCCGGCCCAGAATGTTAGGACAAGGTACCGGAGGCAGTACGTAGGAGAAATAAAGATCATTTTAGATTAAATACCATTTTAGATTAAATTTTTTAAAAGAAAATAAAAAATAACAAATTAATATAATTTATTTTTCCATTAATAAAAAAAAATAATAATATATAACTAAAAAGTAAAGGGTTAAGTTTACAGATGGTTCTGTAGTAGACCTGCAAAGTCTTTCTTTTAGGGTTCAATTCCTTCTTAACTCTAAAAAAAAATATTTTTATTTTAAAATTAGAATTAATAAATATATCCAAACGTAAGCTATCATTCCATACTTAACTTTCCTATCCGTCCTTAAAGAAGGTAGCAGCAGCAGCAGCAGCCGAGCCGAGCCGGAGGAGAGGAGCATAGCAGAGGAGCTGCAGCCGAGCCGAAGGAGAGGAGAGGCTAAGCACCGAGGCTAAGCACCGAGCCGGAGGAGAGGAGAGGAGCATAGCAGAGGATGCAGGAGAGGAGAGGTGCATAGCAGCAGCCTGCCCTTAGGTTTGGCTGCATCCGAGCCTAGGACAGACAGCCTCGGAGGCGGAGCAGCAGAAAGGTGGAAAGACCACAGGCCTAGAATCCGCCCTTACAAACATATGGTTATAGTTAATACCTAAAAGAAGGTAATATCTAACCCAAAAATAAAACTAATTCTGTTCTATGTAATAAAACACTTTAAAATTTTTAGTACAAACAATAATAAAATTTTTTCTTTATTAGTTTAAGTTCTCTTAGTTCAATGGTAGAACTGCATTCTTCTAAAATGTTAATTTTGGTTCGAATCCAGAAGAGAATATATGAATAGAGAGTTATTTACATTCCTATTCCTCAAATTTTAAATTTTATTTTCTAAAACAAAACTCCCTTTTTACAGATAAGGTTTCGAAGGACAGATAATAAAGAAAGAGAGGGTAAAGTCCTTTTCAAAGGATAAGGGAAAGTAGAAAACTATTATTCTATTAAAAGGAATAATCTATATAGTAATAAAATAATAAAGAAAAGTAAATAATTCTTTTTTTATTGTTGTTTATACTTAAAAAATTCTTTTAGATATAAAAATTTATTTATTTTTAAATACAAATCTTTTAAGTCTTACGGTCATTAGATCATTATAGAATTTAGGAAATATCTTTACTTTAAAAATCTAAAGTTTAAAATAAGTTTAAAATAAGGATAAGGACCTAGTATTAACAGGATATACAATATGGAAAGTAAAAATTAAATATTCAGAATTCTAATGTTTTACTATTATAAAAAAAGGATACAAATAAAAAGAGTGTAGTATAAATGGTTAGTATGGCGATCTCCAAAATCACTGGTAGGTGTTCGAGTCACCTCACTCTTGATATTTTATTTCATAATTATATAGACTAGAGAAATTAGAAGTTTTAGGATTATTAGTTTTAAACTTTTATATTTACTTAACCTCATTCTTTATGTCCTTTTCCAAAGGATACAGAGTTTTACGGTGGCAAGTGAAGGACACCTATAATAACAGAAATAACATAAATAACAGTATATAAATATATAACATAAATAACAGTATATAAATATATAACAGAAATAACAGTATATAAATATATAAGATTCTAGAGAATAGAATATATTATAATAGAATATATTATAATAGAATATAATAGATAGAATAGAATATAAATAACTATAATAAAAAGGATAATACCTTTTATTCAAATTTTATTTTAAAAGAAGTTTAGTAATAAAATAATAAAAATACAAATTATTTCTTTCCAAATTGCATTAATTAAAAAGGTCTCTAAGTTAAGATTTTTAAACTCTCGAATAACAAAAAATATTCTTTATAAAATAAAAATTCTTTAACTCTTATCTTATGTTCTAATACTTTAATTAATTAGTTTAGACAAAATTTGTATTATAATTCTGTTAATAATTATATTTATATCTGAGGCATAATATAAGAAATAATAGGACAAATTTAATTATAGCTATACCTTTCCTTCCTTTTCAAAGGATAAGGACGCCTTTTTAAGAGGCAAAATATTTGTCAAAGTGTACTTTCTATTATTTAATAAATAAAGAAAGAAAATTTAAATATTAAAAAACTATTTATATTTATACCTATTTATGTATATAAATATCTAAAAAAGAACTGATTTTACTTTATTCTTAATTAACTCTTTATTAAAAAATAAAAATTAAAACTAAATATTATTTCATTTCTTACTTTATTTTTCTATATGTAAAATTCTAGTAAGTAAAAAACTAAAAAAAGGAATAATATAAGTACACAATTTTAATTCTTATTTTCTTTAATATAACAGCCTCGTTTTTCTAATCATAATTTTCTCCTCTTTCTTTCTCTACCTTCTCTTCCTTTACAACAGATAAGAGGCCTTCAGTTCCGAAGGCAGGGCTAAGGTTAAAGATACTTTTCTTCTATTTTTCTAAATAATTGAAAAGCTTAGATAATGATAAATTATACTTTTACTTTGATGTATATAAAAATTACACAATAAATTTAAGTAATTAAGAAACATGATTATATATAAAACTTAAGGCCTTAACATATAAATCATAGGAATCTTTTATTCCTTGCTGTAAAATAAAAAAATATTTTATAGTTTTTAATATATTTATATTAATTATATAAATATTAGTTATATTCCTATTATTTTTTATTGGACCTACAAAACTGCGACTAGTCTCCCCTCACCCTCTCTACGTTCTACCTTGCCTTCCTTCTGTAAGGTAAAACTAACAAAATAGGAAAGGTTTGGTGTTAAAGTTTCGTGGAAAAAGCTCAAGAATAAAATAACCCAATAAATTATGTAAATTATATAGGATAAGAATATTAATATTTATATATAAATAAGTATGATTAAAAAAACACACACAAATAAAAATGAATAATAATTTAACAATAACAATAATAAATATATTACTTAATTTAATAGATGTATTATGTATAGTTTTACCTGTTTTATTAAGTGTTGCTTTTATGACTATTATAGAAAGAAAACAATTAGCCGCCCACCAAAGAAGAGTAGGTCCAAATATTGTAGGATATTATGGATTATTACAACCTTTTGCTGATGCTTTAAAATTAATACTTAAGGAGACAATAATCCCTTCTCAATCTAATAAAGTTTTATTTTTTTTAGCACCAGTATCTACTTTAATTTTTAGTTTATTAGGTTGGGGTATAATACCTTTTGGTCAAGGTTTAGCTTTATCTGATTTTTCATTAGGAATTTTATATACTTTAGCTTTATCATCTTTAGGAGTATATGGAGTATTATTAGCAGGTTGGTCAGCTAATTCTAAATATGCTTTTTTAGGATCATTACGATCTACTGCCGCAATGATTTCTTATGAATTAATTTTAAGTTCCGCAATCTTAATAATAATCTTATTAACAGGATCTTTAAATTATAATACTATAATAGAAATTCAACAATCTGTTTGGTTTATTATTCCATTATTACCAGTATTTATTTTTTATTTTATAGCTATTTTAGCTGAAACTTCTAGAACTCCTTTTGATCTTCAAGAAGCCGAATCTGAATTAGTAGCTGGTTTCTTTACAGAGCATTCAAGTGTTCCTTTTGTTTATTTTTTTTTAGGTGAATATTCCTCAATAGTATTATTTAGTTGTATTACTGCTATTTTATTTTTAGGTGGATATAATTTACCTGAAGTATTTGTAAATAATTCAATAATTAATCTTCAATCTATAATATTAGGTTTAAAAACATGTATTTTCTGTTTTTTCTTTGTATGGTTCCGAGCTACTTTACCTAGATTAAGATATGATCAATTAATAGAACTTTGTTGGTTAAATCTTTTACCTGTTTGTGTTGCTTTTATTATTTTAATTCCAAGTATTTTAGTGTCATTCGATTTAGTTCCTTTCTAAAAAAAAAATCCTTAACTTCAGCCTAGCCCTTTACTTCTTTGGCCAGACCCTTTTAGGGTAGAGCTAGAACCTAAAACTAGCCTTCGACTCCTACTGAATGAGACAGGAAGGAAAAGTTTAAGGAAGAGCTAAAATTAAGATCATAATTTAACCCCCCCCCCTACCTGACCTTTTTAGCTGCCTGCCCTAGGCTCGGATGCAGTCTGCCTGCCTTCTGTGTAAAGGTGTGGGATGATCCAGAGGGGAGTACTACCGGGAGGGCTAAGGTTTGGGATAAAGTAGTAAGGTCTTTTATATTTCTATTATTTTTACTATTAAAAAAAAAATTTTTTTTTTAATTTAAAAGAAGCTAAAAAGTAATATTAATAAAAATAAGGATACTGATGACAAATAATCATTAATTATTAATTAATAAAATTTACTTACCTAAACTAAATATTAAAAATCTTTAGTAATACTGTCCTCCTTCGGGTACGAATTAGTATTTTTAGCTTTAATTTGTATTTTAAATTTTAATAATTGTATCCCTTATTAAACACTATATCGAATAGACAATGGAACGTATGTATACCATTAGATATAACTGGAATTTAAAATATATTAAATGGAGTAAAGTAATCTATAGTAACAATTGAGAAAATTGTTCACTTCATTTAATCCCATTGACACCTTAAAATATAATAAAAATAAAATATGTACAAAAATAACAAACAACAATGAATAACTCAGAAAATAAAAATTTATATTTGACAAAATATTACCATTATTTGGAGATCCTATCTTAAAAAAAACAACAAAAGATAGAATGTTAAATAAATATAATATGGAAAATTTAAATGCTATACCAAATAGTAGTTTAAATAAAAAAACTAATACTAAAATTATCAAATTAAGTAATGTATTAGGACTTTATTTAAAAGGCTTAAATATATATAATTTTCATTTAAATAATTATATAAATAATAATAATAATAAAGATTTAATTTTACATTTAAAAAACCAACAGAAACAAACAACAAATATCGAAACTTTAAATAAAAAAATCTTCTCTATGGAAAAAGAAAATACATTAAATACAAAACTCTCTACTTTATTAAAAGTTTTAAATAAATATCTGAATATTACGGAATCTGGTTCCAGCATTAATAATCTAGGACAGAAGAAATCAAATAAAAAAAGTTTAAAGTTAGACCTTCGAACTTTACGAATCCTTCCTTCGGATTCTGCTTTCCTCGCAACTTCTTCAAAAAAAACTAATTTATTAAAAAAAAATAGAAAAATACAGAAACTTCAAATTATTTCTAATTTCTCTAATTTAAATTCTGACTTAAAAAGTAACAAACCTTTAAATTTAGGATTAAAATCTGAAAATAATTATAAAGAAAATTTTTCTTCTTTAGCTTTATCCCAAAAAATAATAATTAAGAATAGTATAGTTAATGCTAAGACTGATTTAATTAAAGATTCTGAGAATCTGTTACAAAAATTAATTAATACTCGACTGTGGAAAAAATTAATTTCTCCTAGTCCTATACTTTCTTTAGGTACGACAGAAGTAGGCGGAGATAACTCAGAGTTTGTATTCCAGTTAAATGGAAAAAAAGGTGTAGATAAAATTAAATTACTTAATTCTTTATTACATCCTTCCTCTACAAAAATTTCTAAATTTGGAAGCAAAAGTTATATAAAAAAAATTAATACTAAAGGGTTTATCCTTAGGAATAATCTCAAGAACAGATCTCTCTAACACTAAAAATCTAAAAATCAAAGGATTAAATTTATTAGAAATAATTTTAAGTAGTATAATTGCAATTAAAATTTTAAATTCTAAAATTAGTTTAAAAAGAAAAAAAATTAGATTACTAAAATATATTAATTTAGCCTCTGAACTTTCAAGATCTAATAGTAATAATGAAAATATTAATAATATTTCATTCTCTTATTTAAATAATAATAAAAATAATTTGTCTAATTCTTCTAATAAAAATAATTTTTTAATACCAATTCAAAATAAAAATATACCTGTAGTTTATAATAATAAATTAGCTCCTATAATTAATCAATATATTAAATCAATGACTATTTTTAATATGAAAAATAAAGGTTCTATTTTTTCTTATTCAAGTATAATTGGTTTTAATTTTTTAAGTAAAAATAATAAATTAATTAAAAATGTTTATAAATTTTTATCTACTTCTTTTTATTCTATGTATTGTTTAATTAGTAAACCTGTTTTTGTTATTACTCCAGATAAAATTATTATTCAATTATTTTATTATTTATTTATTCCTAATTTATTTAAATATAAAATTAGAAATAGAAAAAAATTCTTTAATAGACTTTTAAAAAATAAAAGAGCTAAATCGAATAGAAATTTTGTTAATAATCAAAATAAATTTAGATTCTCTAATAAATTCAAATATAAAAAAATTAAAAAAGCACAAAGAAAAATATTTAGAAAACTATCTAATATTAGTTTAATTAATTTATATCCTAATAAATTTAAAAAAATTTGTTTAATTTTAAGTCGTTTCTTTAAAAAACCTGTAGAATTAGATTTAATTAGATTACATTATCCTTATAACGATAGTAATATCTTAGTTAATCTTTTAGGTATTATGATTAATAAAATTAAAATTAGAATTATTATTAGAAAACTATTTAGAAAAGCTATTATTAAAAACCCTAATAAATTAGAAAATAAAAATTTAACTATTTTACCTTCTTTCTTATCAGGAATGAATATTAGAATTGCTGGAAGATTATTAACTCAAAAAGTAGTACCTAGAATGACAGTTAAAACAATTAGAAGAGGAGTATTAGCTAAAAGTAAAGTTAACTTCTCTGATGTTGCTAGATTAACTAAAAAAAATAAAAGAGGTGCCTTTAGTATTACAATCTCTTCAGGACAAAATTTTAAATAGCTTTAATAGTTAGTATTCAATATTATCCTAATTTTTAGTGAAAAAAAAAACTTAAAAAAACAAATAAACAAAAAAATTTTCTTTTTTTAGTGAGAAAAATAAAAATTTATTTATTAAACCCCCTCCCTCTGCATCCTCCGGCTGCTGCTATGCTCCTGAGGTTCAGGCCTATTGCTCCTTCCTACTTTACCTGCATGCCTTTACCTTGGCTCCTTGGTTCGGCTGGGGAAGTGATGTTCCTGCGAGAGATCATAAGAAGAATTCTTAAACCTGATGTAAATAAAGTAGGTTGTGTTTTCCGCTATATCCTCTCCTGCTATGCTGCTATGCTGCATCCTCTCCTGCTACGCTCCTGCTACGCTCCGGACCGGCTCGGCTGCTGCTATGCTGCATCCTCCTCTGCTGCCGGAGGATGGACCCTTTTAAACTTTTGTTCTTTAGAGATATCGAAAATTTGGAATAATTATAAAGGTTTTATTTTTTATTTTTTAGTTTAATAAAGGAGAAAGTCAAAATTAAAGAATAAATTTTATTTTAAAAGAAGTTTAGTTATACAAATAAAAGAAATAATTCCTTTATTTGCTTTTTAATAAATTAAATTCTAAGATACTATTTAAAGCCTATAATTTAACGGTAGAATAATTTCTTGATGAGGAATCTGTAGAAGTTCAAATCTTCTTGGGCTTAAATAAAAAAACAAATATTGTTCTAGTGTCTATTTTTATTTAAATAATTAAATAAAAAGTAAAGTTAACTTAAGAAATTATAGTTAGCTAAATAAAATTATTGTTATAATAATTTAAATTCTTAAGTAAAGTTTTAAGATAGAAATTACACTTTAATTTAATTTTGATTTTATATCAAAATATTAATTATTTCCTTCCTTCCTGCTAGAGAAGCTTGTAAGCTGCTAACCAAATTCTACGGTCTACTGTGGTCTCCTAGTTTGCTCTCCTCTACTTCTGAGCTAAGCCTCGGCTAGGTAGGCATTATTTATTCTAAACAAATAAATAACAAATAATTATTTAACTTGAAAAATTAAATAATTAAAAAAATAAAAAATAATTAAAAAATAAATAACAATGAGAATATTAAAAAACTCACGTATTGCTTAGATTTGTAAATTCTTACATAGTAGATTCTCCTCAACCTGCTAATATTTCATATTTATGGAACTTTGGTTCTTTATTAGCACTTTGTTTAGGAATACAAATAGTAACAGGAGCATTTTTAGCTATGCATTATCAACCTAATGTTGATTTAGCTTTTAATTCCGTAGAACATATTATGAGAGATGTAAATAATGGATGGATAGTTAGATATACACATGCTAATGTAGCTTCTTTTTTCTTTATCTTTGTTTATTCTCATGTAGCTAGAGGATTATATTACGGCTCATACAAATCACCAAGAGTATTAGTATGGTCATAGGAGTAATTATTTTAATCTTAATGATTGCTATTGCTTTCTTAGGTTATGTGTTACCTTATGGACAAATGTCATTATGGGGTGCTACAGTTATTACAAATCTGTTATCTGCTATTCCTGTATTTGGTCAAGATATAGTAGAATTAATTTGGGGTGGTTTCAGTGTAAGTAATGCTACATTAAATAGATTCTTTTCTTTACATTATTTATTACCCTTTTTATTAGCTGCTTTAGCTATAGCCCACATGATTGCCCTTCATACAGAAGGATCCAATAACCCTAATGGAGTAACATCAAATGGAGATAGATATGCAATGCATCCTTATTTTATCTTTAAAGATTTAGTAACTTTCTTTGCATTCTTTTTAGTATTATCTATTATTGTGTTCTATTATCCTAATTTATTAGGTCATAGTGATAATTATATTCCTGCTGATCCAATGGTTACTCCTGCTTCTATTGTTCCTGAGTGGTATTAAATTTAATCTAATATAGATGCCACTCCTTAAGAGTAATCTTATGAAAAATAAAACTTTACTATATGCTGGAAATTCCTAAAGACTTGAATACTTAAATAGTATATTATGTACATAAATGTAAAAATTTCAAGTATACAACAATGGACAATCAGCAGGAAACCAAATTATATTTAGATTAAATTATAATTTTCTTTTTCTAAATATCAGAGTAGGATCCTCAGAGACTACACGTAAAGCACCTTAAATTTATTATAAAATTTAACTTTTTAATTAATAAATATAAAAAAAATCTAAATTTAAAATAATTAAAGGTTGAAGATATAGTCCAGCCATTATTGAAAGATAATGGGTTTATATATTTATTCATATTTTATTTAAGAGATTGATCTGAAAACTTCTATAAGTTTAGTTTGTAATAAAAATTAAAAAATAAACAAAAAAAGACTTTCTAAGCTCGAGAGATCAAAGTTAATTATTGAAAATAATTTAAATGAGATTATTATAGGTTTATTACTGGGTGATGGACATATACAAAAAAAATCTAAAAGGAAATTCTATAATTCTTTTCTCACAAAGTAGTTTAAGAATACACCATTATAATAACTTTAAACATGTATATGAATTATTTAAACCTTATTTGTCTAAAAGTTTTAATCTTAAAGAAAGAACCTTTAAAGACAAAAGAACAAATAAAATTTACAGTTCAATTAGTTTTAAAACACTTTCTTTGCCTTGTTTTAACCATTACAAAAGTTTATTTTATATTTATGAGAATTTAAAAATAGTTCCTTCAAATATTAAAGATTTACTTACACCTAGAGATTTAGCTTCTTGGATTAAGGATGATGGTTCTCTAGGTCTACATTTAAATACTTATGGTTTACATCTAAAGATGTTTTAAATTTAAAAATACCTTAGAAAATATTTTTGGAGAAAATTCTTTAAATGTTCTATTCTCCGTAGGCCAAGCATAAAAAAGGTGAAAGAATTTATATATGGAAAGAAAGTATGGAATTATTAACAAATAATCTCTCTCAGTTTATGCCTAAAGATATGCTTTATAAAATAAATTTCAATAATTAACTAATAAATATATTAAATATATATTAAAAAGATCTATTACCATTCTATGCTATTTTAAGATCAATACCTAATAAACTTTTAGGGGTAGTTGCTATGTTTGGTTCTTTAGTTATATTCTTAATTTTACCTTTAGTGGATGTTTCTAGAATAAGAGGAAACCAATTTAGACCTGCAATGAAATTAGCTTTCTGGTTCTTTGTTGTAGACTTTTTCATTTTAATGTGGATTGGTTCTCAACATCCTAATTCTCCTTATGTTGAAATAGGACAAATAGCAACTGCATTCTATTTCTCTTGGTTTTTAGTAATTATCCCAGTAATAGGAATTATAGAAAATAGTCTATTCGATTTAACCTTATCAGAAGGAGCTATCTTGACAGATGAAGCCGAAAACAATAAATAATTTTTTGTCTAAAAATTCCTGTAATATAATATTATAAAATTTTGGTAAATAAAATTTTTTAAACCCCCCCCCCCACTACTCTTGGGGTCACAGCGGCATCCGCCCCTAGGGCAGGCAGCACTCGTACGTTTATTTATTTTTTATATATAAAAAATAATTCTCTATAAATTCTTAATAGAAATTTAGTACTTAAATCTTTCCGGATATCTCGAAGACAAAAAAAGCCTAATCGCACATAAAGGAATTAATTCCTCTCCTCCTTCTGTGTCTCCGAAGCCTCCGGCTGCTCTGCCTCGGAGGAGTCAGCCCATTTAGGTAGGCTACGTACCCTTCCTTTCCAAAGGATAAGGAGGAGGGTGGTAAATTGGTAAAAAAAAGAAACAATATTTCTAAAAAAAATAAAATTGTATTAAATTATCTCTTTTTTTTTTTAATTAGAGTAAAAAATTAAAATTATTTTAAAACTAAAAAATATCCGAGAAAAATTTAAGCTTATTATGAGGCTCCTCCTTCCCAACCTCACCTTGCCTGAATGTCATAAGGCTGAGTAGGTTAAATCCTTATGGTACCTTCCGGTAAGGATCTTATTCTAGGAAATATTGTTTCTCTATTAAAGGTTCAAAATCCTTTATTCCTTAGATTATATATTACAAATAAATAATTTTTCTTATCTATTTTTTTTAGAAGATAATTTTATTTTTTAGTAATATAAGAATTTAAAAACTTAGATTAATCTTAAGATATTAGTTATTTTTTAAATTATTATTTATTTTTAGAAACTGAACTTTTTATTCTCAAAAGAATTATATTTATTACACATTCCTTCTCTTTATTTTTTAAGTTAATGTAATGTAGTTAATATTTTAAATAAGTATAAGAAAATATGTAAAAATAAAAGAATATCTAATATTCAGCTCTATCACACTCCACCTATCCCTTAACTTTAAGGATGGGGAGATGGTCAAAGGGATGTTTATTTTAACTCCTTAATTTCACCAACTCTTTCTGAGTCCTCCTTACCTAAGGTAAGGAAGGTTTGGAAAAGGTCGAACACAAGATGAATAGGATAGAATCTGTCCTAGTTTAAAGGTAAAGTTTAAGGTCCTGCAAAATATACATTTCTAAGAGGAAAAATTAAATTAAGGTCGACTATCATAAAAAAATAACAATGTTACAATTTTCTTTCTCTTTTTAATACAATCTTTAATGATGCGCCTCAACCTTGGCAATTAGGTTTTCAAGATAGTGCTGCTCCAGGATTTACAGGTATTGTTACATTACATAATACAATTGGGTTTTATTTAATTGTAATATGTTTTTCAGTTTTTCTGGGCTTTATTTTCAATAATTTATTATTATAATACTAAAAAAAAAATCCAATAGCTCATAAATATTAACACATGGTACTGGTTGAATTAGTCTTGGACTATTAAACACTGCTTTAATTTTAATTGCTATGTGCTTTCCCTCTTTACCAGATTACTTTATTTAATGGATGAAGTAATTTCTCCTACATTACCAATTAAAGCTGTAGGTCATTCAATGGTATTGGTCTTATGAATTATCTGATTTTGTAACAGATAGTGGAGATGCTATAGATTTTGATAGGTTATATGTTACCTGAATCTGAATTTAGAATTAGGTCAATTTAGATTATTAGATGGTAGATATAAATTAATAGTACCAGTGGGATTGCATATTGATTAATTGTTTACAAAGGGGGCAATGTAATTCATTCTTATGCTGTTCCTGCTCTAGGTGTTAAAATTTTTTTTTTTTGTTTTTTTAAAAAAGAAAAAAAAAAAATGCTTGTTTCCTGGTAATTTAAATCAAGTTTCTAGTTCTTTCTTAGTAAAAGAACAGGACTTCTATGACAATGTTCAGAAATCTGTGGAGTTTGGCATGGGTTTTTCCTATAGCTTGAGCTTTCTCAAACACAAGATTTCTTATTAGGGTAGATAGTGGCTTCATAAATTAAAAAAGTTAAAATATTAATTTCTAAAATAAACTATTTCTAATTAAATTTTATTAGCATATTCATCTAAAAGAATAGTTTTCTATTCTATAATAAGAAACCTTTTTCCTGATCCGGACCCTAAAACGCTCTAAATCACCTCTTATACCCACATACTACCTTTTAGGTAATGGCCAGAGGAAAGAGATTAAGGTATGGATCCGACTGACTCAAAGTAAGGATAATTAAGACTGTAGGTCCCGTATGGACAAGATTTTTAGTATATGCAGAAACTTTAAACTAAATATTTTCTTAAAACAGAAATTAAACCCCCTCCGCCTGCTCCTCTTGCTATGCTGCTATGGCACTGCTACGCTCCTCTCCTCCGGCTCGGCGCGCAGCTGCTTGCATTCGACCTAAACCTAAGGCTGGTTGCAGGAAGGCTGCAGCCTTAAGCTTGTGGCCCGAACCTACAGGTAGTTTGAAGATACTAAAGTTTTAACTTAAAAAAGTATAACTAAATTATTTTTTTAAAGATAAAAAAGTTAAATAAAATATAAATTTAAATACTTTTTTTTTAACCTCTAATAATTAAGAGATCGTCTTTATAGGACAAAAATCTCTTCTAATTTATAACAAGAAAAATAATTGAAAGATCTTAATTATTTCAAAGAGTTATTGCCCATTGTTTTATCTGAATAGGGATGAATCTAGTTTCTCCTGTTGTTTTATTTCTTTGATTTTTTTAATTTTATCTCTTGTTGCTATGTGTGTTTTATTACTATTGTATTATATTTAAGGTTTTTTTTAATATTTTAATGGAAAATAAGTATTATTAGAAAAAGCTTCTAATATACTATTATGTTTAAAATATTAAATGTTAAAAAAAACTAGATTAATTTTATGTGGTAATTGAAATAAGCGCTCTTTTTTTATTTAGTTTAGGCAAGTATAATTTTGTTAAGTGGTCCCAAAATGTGTTTGGCTATATCTTTTGGTGTTTAATAATACGTTTAGATATAAAATATATATTTTTTTATTATTATTATTTATATGTTAAATTTTTTTAAGAGATGTCGTTAGTAACCAAATCTCTTCTAAAAAAAAAATATATATATAAATTATGAAGAATTTTTGGAATTTTTAAGTCATTTTGGGAATCATTTAATGTAAATGATTCTAGCTCTCCATTTTAGGGTTTTTTTGTTGTTATTTTAGTGTTATCTATTTTGCTATTATATGTAAGTTATATTATAATATT
>SZVJ01000042.1:0-77272 GCA_029467805.1 Pleurotus eryngii var. eryngii | reverse complement strand
CTTTAACTCTGTATTCTCTCCGGTGATATGAGTAGCATGGTAATGGTACTGAGTATGTTTATGCTAATGTGTCTCGAATTGTCGGCCTAGCGGATGCGTTTCCCATTCCGAGGCCGCGTTGTTGTATGGACTTTTTCTGACCAAACATCTTGAGGGTAATCTAAATGTTCTGTCAAACTTTGGAAAAAACAAACACACCTTTAGGAGGCGTGGTAACAATGTTTCGCCAAAGTTGGAGTTCGACCGCAAGGTCAAATTTTTATTTTGCTAACGTACGATTGACGCTTTGATATATCCAATTCTATGTCAAATATCATGTAAACATGGACAGTTGGTTAAACAACTTTTAAATATATACAATTTCCGACAGGCGGGAAAAACCTGCATAGTGAAGAAGGTACTTTACACCTAGGTCAATATGTCTTGTAAGTTTTACAAGGACTTTTCGCTATGCAACTAGACATGGTCAAAATTTGTAATTTCGCGCTGGGTGAAACGACAAGCGTAACTTGAAAAGTTCGAGCCGCAGCCAAACGTCGTTACCTCCCGCTTTCACAGTGCCCTCGTCGCCCTTCCCCGATGATCCTCCCGCCAGGAGATGCCAAAGGACGCGAGTGACAGCGTGACAAGAACTGTGAATCCATCCACAACCGTCGGCATTGTTAGAGCCGGCCAATCAACCTTGGGGGGAGGGGGGTGGGAGGGGGGGGGATCAACGAGGTGTGCGTTGTGCAAGACCAAACAGCACACAAACAGACGCGTTCGGGTGGTCAGATCAGTGTATCCCTGGCAAGGCGGAAAGGAAATAATTGTGTGGTACCTCTTAGTGTGCCGACATCAGAGGTGCCGTGGATCACAAAAGAATTGACAGGTTTCCTCTATGTCAGATATGGGGAAGTTGCTCTGGATAATATAAAAGCATATTGGCATACCGTCCTGCGCTGAGAGAGGTAGAGGACCCGGCGGACCCTCTACCAATGCAACTCGCCACTGCGCGTGCGGCTAGGCATTTTTGGGCTTACATGCGTACCCGTGAAACGGACTTAGCGAAGACGAACACCGAAAGAGGACACTTACTGTGGTCCTTCGCGAGCAGCGCGCGCGCGATTGGTGCTGCTGTCAGTCTCTTCTTCCGACGATGTGCGTAGCCCCCCCGAAGTCTTTCACTCCAACCAAGTCTTGGAGCCCTTCTGTAAAAAAAAAAAAAAGATAAAATTTTCAGGTTAAGTTCGCGTATGCTGTTTATAAGGGCAAAAAGCCCGACCATTTATACGGTGGGGTTGGTGCTTCAGTCCAATCGGCCACGGTTCGTGACCAGTTGTGATGATGGCAGGATGGTCCTAGTCGAAACAACGATTGAGATGTAATGTTAGCTGGACTCCGTCCCTCCGCCCCAATAACGCCCTCGGCTTCCCATCCGTCTATTTCGAGACCAACGAAGAGCGGAAATGGAAATTTGACGAAATTGGGAAAATGGCATTGGGGCAGAGCAAGCACATTGGGTTAATGCGATATGAATAGGCAGACAAATTTTACGAATCTAATCCTAAAACATCGATGAGACATTCCCACATTTGTAATACAGATTAATGCAATGCTTACCCTGCGATGCACCTTAATGATAGCGACCAACTCAGGATACGTACGGATATGACCCCATGCCAAATCACCCGTCCAACTCGACGTCTCAAGTTCCAGCTCCATGGGCCGTAATATAAAGTATCGGCACATGCGGCCATTGCCGAATGGGATACACAACAGAGGCCAGTAAGTACGCTCTGGCGACGAATTGCAAGTCGGCAGTGGCCTTCTCCCTCGAAGATATACTGAATGGTGCTACCAGGAACGGAGTGACACTTGTGTCTCCCTCCTGGGTAAAAGGAACTTTAAGGAACCTGCTCCGACGTGAGTCGAAGCCCTGGCCAGAATTGTGCCTTATAATGGACGGGCCGTATGCATGTTAGCCACGCGAGGTGCCCTGACATGGCAACGCAGATCGGTGGGGGTTTTTTTGCATGACGTCGTTTGTTTCTGAGCCGACGCCTATTCCTTTTTCTCCCCTCGTTCCTTCGGTTGGTGTAATACTCGATCAAAGAGAGCTTTGAACTCCTGAAAGAGGTTTTCGGCAATTGTCTCGGCCCTAACAACGGCGAAGAATTCCCTGCGTGAATAAATAATCTGACCAATGTTCGACTCCATGCACCTGAAGGCTCAACATCAACAGTAACACGGGGGGGGGGGTCGGGAAATGAGTGACTCAGCTGAGGGAAAAATGGTGGGACTACGTGGGGGAGGGCACCGCCTGCTTTGTGATTGCTCTTTGTTCTCTGATCACGTCCGATGCAAGCTTTGACAGGAAGAGTCCACCAGGAGTTAAGCGGGCCAAATACATCACAAAAATTCGTAGAGTATGAAAAGCCTTGGAGATTTTGTGCGAAGCATCACGGTAGGGGAAGACTTACGTCAAATTGTTTTGTCCAGTCTGAGATACATTGGCGATGACTTCGGTTCGGCGGTTTGCATGGTAGTCGTACGCCTGGATACGAGGAACATGGCCGATGCCAAAGCCTAGAGAGAGTGATAAACCTGCCGGTAAAGATTCACTACGATCCGG
This sequence comes from Pleurotus eryngii var. eryngii, assembly GCA_029467805.1. NCBI lineage: Eukaryota > Fungi > Basidiomycota > Agaricomycetes > Agaricales > Pleurotaceae > Pleurotus > Pleurotus eryngii. The sequence goes on along the minus strand of SZVJ01000042.1, from coordinate 74,658 downwards.
ATGCGAGTCCATTTGAGAACCTCGCCCCATCAACTGACCAGCGCCAGGTGGAGATCACAGGTGGGGGGCGCTGGAGAACGGAAGCGGAACTAGAATGACGTGTTACTATCGGGACTGAGCAAAGTGCCACGTGAAAAACGGAGTCGCGGCGTTTAAACCAGAGCACGCCTACGCCCATCTGGCCGAAAGCTGGGGGTGGTTGTGTGAAACCATGTGAGGGCAAGGCACTGGGGTTCCTATGAAACTGTACGCCTCTATCGGCTTATTTGCGCGCACAATTGTCTCTGGCGTGGTATACAACAGTTCTACGTCTCGAAAAGAGATAAATCGGGAGCAGAATCTGTCTCATACGCTGGGAAATAATGAGTAAACTGTGGTCACGAGCGTAGAACGTGCTGTGTACACACCCATCTAGCATTAGTCGATATCCCTCTGGCTTGCTCTTTGGACCACTCTGTGGTTGCGCAAGACACAATCATATCGCGAAACGAAAGCGGGCCAACTTCGTAGTTGTTCAATCTTGCTGCAAGGCCGTCTGGCTGATAAACGTTTGCCTTCATCCCCCCCGGCGATAACCTGTAAAGAAATCTGGGGTATGGGAAGAATCGAGACGATGGAATCGAAGGGGCATTGCTAATGAGCTCGAGCTGACCCACACGATGCGTCGTCGATGCCGAAAATTATTTCAGTTTGTCTCCTGTGTCGGGGCGGGAAAGCGGAGTTTGAACGCGGGAATGACCTTCAGCGGTGCATTCGCCGATTTGTTGCGCTAAGCTGAGTGTGTTCGCGCTAACAGGAACTCGCGGCTCATTTTCATAAACAGCATGCATAACAACATCGACAACAAGCTGGCGGAATGGGGTCGTAGTATGGGCAGGCGCCATAGTTCCACTTCCAGCGACTTTGAACTGGTTGGAGATCTTCAGCGTTTAGGCATCGTCGGTGCATCGCATAGGACGGGGGCGATTTCACTCATTGCGTTGGGGGAGCGCGCAGGACCAATTTTTGGAAACTCATATCTCCCCGCTCGCGTGCTGTTATGTTAAGCACTACAGACCTGCAGTAATGCGTGGTCTGTTGGGTGACTGGCAAGTCAAGGCGGCTTTGGCGTGCACCAAAAGATGCACTAGACAAACATTCTAACTGCATCACGAGAGCCATCGCCCCCCTCAGTATGAGCGCATGTGACGAGTATAGTAGACACCCCTGTTCGCCAAGCTTGCGCGCACTCGTCGACGAATGGCCTTAGTGAATTGGTTGCGCTTATCGCCATAGGCCTTCGTGGGCCCAGGGATGATGTTGACATACATCTTGTTCGGCTTGACCAGTTCGGAGTCGCAGAGGTTCAGCATGCTGAGCTGAAAAGCCCCCAGGACGCTGAGCACCCCGTTACAGTCAATCCTCCGCATCGAATAAATCAATGTTGATAGAATGGCATGCGTCCCTTCCGTCCCGCGCGGTCACTGAAAAAGTTTTTCTTCCGTCCGGGTCCAAGAAAGGAACGTAAAAGAGAGCGCCTAGAAGATCTTCGGTATCCGCTCCAGTGGATGTTCATGAACAAAGGAGCAAAAGCTCATCACATGCCCTGTCCCCATGTGGCTCCTCCATCCTTCTTCGATTTCGTCCTTCGTCGACGACAAAAAGACCCCCGCCATGTATTCTGCGCCTGCTGCCGCCCCCTTGTTTCCCACCCGGTGGATCTATGCGTCCGTGGCGTGGGCACCGGCGCGGGGCACGAAAAGTGCCGGGGGCGTGATTGGGACGGGCGGGGACGGACGCGGAAGGGCATTGAACACGGAGGGGGAGCCCAATGAATGAGAACAAAACAGGTTCTTAAGACCGCAGACGGAATGCACTCTCTGAAGTGACTTCCTGTAACACATGCGTGGTGCGAACGAGGCAGGAGAGCTCAACGAGTAAAAAGACGGAGTGAACCGTCGGCGGGGCATACGTCCGGTGGCTGAAACAGGATGGTGTAATAAAAGGGGGGGTGGGGAGGGGACATACATTGAACAAATACAGTATGCCAGAGAGTGCGCGAGGGTGGATGATAGTGGACGCAACAGACACCCTCCAGGTGGCATCACAGCGTTATATCGTTGTGGTAGCGCTGGGAAATCGTCCAGGCAGCATGGAGCCAGACGGGTGCTATTCAAGGGTGGAGAGGGTCGGCGGGTATACTGCCAGGGGCGAGCACGGAGACAGGGGGGGGGGGGGGCATAGCGGAACGTCCCATTTCCCCCCGTCACGGCTTCGTCGTAGACGGGCGGGGCGTTGTCCTGTCGTTTGCCTGCCTGGGGGGTGCTGATTCCTCAACACGGTCTTCTGCTAGCGGAAGGAACTCGGCCCAGGAAGAAGCTATGCACTCATATAGCGGTACTACCAATAATGATATAGGGCTCTTCATATGAATCCCACTCGTCGACTAGTGCCAACATGAAGAGTCGACAGACGAGCCCAAGCTAATGGATCATAACCATCTGCGCTATATTATCGGGCTTCTCGATTGGTCGTTGTATTTGGGGATCTAATATCCAGATAAGACCACTTGGGCAGTCTCCTTATCTTTCGGTTAACAAGAACGACATCCTCCACTGTACATTACACTGTTGACCAATGCCGACAAAAGGTGGGGGCGGCCTGTGAGAGTCATTGACGAAGATCCACATTTGGCACGCGCCGCGACATTGTGTAGTTTGTCTGCGACTGCCAGTACACCGCCGGGTTGACGCTCCACGGACTCTGTTTAGAGAAAACTAAGAAAGAAGAGAGGTGTAGGAGCAGTCAACTACGAAATTACCGAAAATCAAAGGAGGAGAGAAACGGGGCAAAGGGGAGGGGGGGGCATAAGGGGGGAAAAGGAGAAGGGGGGGGAGGGGGGAGGGCGGGGGAAGAAAAAGAGGTGGCGACTTGTGGGGGAAGTGGAAGAACCGAAAGGGTGCGTCAATACAATGGGAGGTAAGTGCAGGAAAAGAGACGCTGAAACAACACAATACCAGAGTTGAGACGATTACAGCGGTAAGGATAGTCATATAGAATTGACGTGTACGAAGATGCCTGATGAGTTCAACTAGAAAGATAAAGATGAAGAAGGACGGGAACCCTCAATATGATTGGCAGCCTTCCACAAATCCTCGTGCCAGCTTCCGTAGCGAGTGAACTTAGCGGATTGTACCGAATTGACGGGTGAAAGATGGATTTATTTCTTAAACACTTATCTACCTTTACTACAACTTACTCGGCCGATGTCTTGTCTTGGGGTCCGTGTTGAAGATTGTCGAATGTCAAGGTCGGTGTCTGCTTGCTCCGGCATACGTAGAAGGATTAGGCGTGGATAGCGCATGGGTCGAAGCAGGCGAGGGCTATGCGATTGGGACAAGGTGGACTCACTTATTGAGCTGAGAGAACGACGAGACCAATGAACGCAATGTCTTGATCATTGGCTTCAAGGAATTGAGAGGATTGATTTATCCTTGGCGGCAGTGTAAGTAGTGGTGCTGGCCAGACTTGTTGTGCTCTCATTCCAATTGTTGGGGATCTGGCATCAAGGTCTCCTACAAAGATGCGCGCTGACATCGCGGATCGCGACGAGAGGCTGAATCCGTGCCGTCGATTGCACGAGATCGGAAGGATCATTGCTCGCTCGACTGTGCTCCTTGGGGGTAGATGGGTCAACATTGAGGGTCAAGGTCGGGGTTTGTACCAGTACATCCTCGCCAGTTATGGTGCGATGGAGCGAGGATAAGCGCTAAGAAGGGGTCTACGTAGGGGGCGTGGCCGCCAGTACACACATCGCTAGACAATGCGCGATTGAAGCTGGGGACTGCGCCAAAAGATGCCCCTCAAGAAGAGGTTGCTTGTTGATTTTTGAGGTACGTTCGGCGCGGCGGACGTCGGGGGCGGCGGCCAAAGTCGCCGTCGTCGTAGAGTTGCGATGCTGGCGCTTGCTAAATGGGCATTGCGTGTTGAGGCAGAAGGACATATGTGGCCCTTCGGGTCGAAGAGCTGTGGCACTGAGGGCAATCACATCGAACATTCTTCAATATGCAGGCATTACGAAAGACAGATAGTGACTGCCCGTTCACAGTGTAAACTTATAACGAGGTAGGGTGGGGTATCGAACCGAAGACGTGCCGACTACGCCCTTTTAATAAGGAGATGCCCCAGATATGGATCCGCAGTGGTTATCTAAATACGAGGACATTAATACAAAGAATTTGAGAATAAGAGAGATAGTGACCTTGTCCTAGGATTAAGTATGACTGGAAACAAGTACGCATTGTATTCCGGCAAGAGCGTCGGGATGACGATCAGCGTTGAGTGGCGCTGGGCGGTGTAAGCGCGAACAAGAGAAGGTTGAACGCGAGAAAGAAGGGACCATTAGAGTGTAGCGAGTGAGAGCCAGAATACTATGGAGAGGGAGTGGGAGATCAGCCTTCGTGGGCTGGCGACTGCGGATGGGGGGGGTGGACGCGAGACCGACGAAACAGAGTTCAACAGCACGGGGACTGGCACCCGTGTAACGGTATTCAAGAATCGCTGCGAATTGAGCCAGCACAGTATAACTGTGTCCAACTCAGGCTGGAGTCTGTCGATACGGCCGTTGACCGCCCGAAGCGACGGGATGGATCGAATACGATGGAAAGGATCAGGTTCAGGCAGGAGACCGGCACCGTGTAACGGTATCCAATCGCTGCGAAGTGAGCCAGCACAGGATAAACTGTAGTCCAACTCAGGCTGGAGTCTGTCGATACGGCGTTGACGCGCCCAAAGTGACGGGATGGGTCGAAGGCGATGGAAGGAGCAAGTTCAGGCAGGGGACCGGCACCGTGTAACGGTACCAATTGAAGCGAGCTAGCACAGTATAACTGTTTTGTCTAGCCTCGGGTTGGAGTCCCATCAGTATGGCGTTGACGTCACGCCGCCAAAGCGCAGTGAAGGGGAGGCGTGATGGGTTGAAGGCACGGTAAAGAGCAGTCAGTGCCGCCAATCATCCTCAATGGACCCTGGAACGACTCACTGGACCGTGGAAGTCTAGCATTGCCTTCTCCCCCCACTCCTCCACTCCATCGCCCCCCCTCCCCATCTCCCTCCTCCTCTGCGGTGCCCTCAGTTTACACTGAGCGCAGGCATTAAAGCTCCATCGAACCCGAACCCTTGGCTGGCGATACAGTTATACTGTGCGCGCACCACGTGGTGACCCCACTGGGGTGAGCTAGAGGTTACGCGAGGTAAGACAGAAAGAACGTCCGACTCGAACTCATCATCCGCACACATGTTTACGTTGGGTATCCTGCGTGTTTCTTGGGGCCCTCAAGCTTGCCTCAAGCACAGGGATAAACACGAGACCAGCGACACATTTATATTTCGACTGCTGCGCTTCACCTCAAGCTCGAACGCATCGGCTACACAGTTATACATCCTGTTGCGCTGTCCTCAATGGGAGGTGCTCCGCTCACTCAGATAGAAGTTTATGAGGGTGCTCATCAAGATAGCATAAGGACGAAAAGCCGGTGTACTGTTGCGGCCCTAAGGCGCCAACAGGTTAATCGCGAAATGTCCACGTATGGGAGAAGGCGCCGGATCATCCCGAATGTGAAATTGACGTAACTCTGTGGGGTCTCCTGGTCAACGCTGTGCAACGCGAGAGCCCACTGAGGGGACGAGAAAAAGATCAGGGGCATGAGAGGTAGAAGGGGGGGGCGGGGGAAACAGCGGGGGGGTAGCACACTAAGAATTAATCCCTTCATCAGCTCACTGAAAGACACAACTGAACGGCCATCCCGATGCCCAGCTGGCTTGAGAGCCTTCGATTTATGGACCCTCAACACTAGGTACGTCCAGCTCCAGGGCTGGGACACGACAGCGGGCTGCTAAAGGAGGAGCGGGGTAATAGCAGCTCGATACCTTAGGGGGGGGGAGCCGTCAGAACACATAGCTCCCTGACATTCTACACACTCACTGGCTTCGAGTGAGGAGGGATTAAGGGGCGGGCTTACAATCTTCCAGTCTCGTCATCCACGCGACGACTCTCAGAACGCTTAGATGACCATAGTGCTTGCCCAAAGGTCTTCTCGGCAGGCCCGCCCGAGCCCGATTGGCCCTAATCGGCGCCGCCACTTCTTTGAGTAGTCGGGTCGGAGGGCACTGTCATGGAGGATAATAGGGGTATCATTCGACGCTTCATGCCCATTTTGAACAAATGCTGACCTTCTCTTCGTAAGAAGCACATCAACCAATGGTTACCAGAAGGCAATAGCGAACATTGTTATCAATGCAACGGGGAACCATCGTGGACGAACGTCGACTGTTTGGTATTCCTTGACTCAATTAACACCAAGAGCCCACGAGAAGAGCTCGGCAAAATGCAGGGGGGAAAAAAGGAGGGCCCAAAACCAGAACCTTGATGACACCCGCATGTTCTGGCAACTCGATGCTGCCTACAATGAGATCGCCCCCCGCTCTTGCTCATCATGGTGAGTCTATTCCGACTTGTAAACATTTTAATAATACTTTATTTTCAATGCACGTACCGCGACAGTGCCCACGAGCGCTATCCCCATCCCTATTCCCGGAATGCCGAAGAAGATCTAAAGGCGAGCCAGTCCTCCATGTCGAAGAAGACATAGAGACCACGCCGTTTTCTGTTTTCGCTTCCTCCGACGAGGGACACGCCATTTTCATTTTCACTGAACATGACTTGGCGGAGTGGAACATCCACTTCGGGGTAGGTGTTCCTGTCGGATACTGTCGAACTGGCCGACCGTTGCCTAGTGCATGAAGGGAGTAGCCTTCAACGCTGTTGTCAAATGCTATCAAACCACGGAACGTATCGAAGGCGGCGGCTCCCCCTACACGCAACCATAAACTTTGAAGTTGTCTTTGTATTTAAAGAAGGGCTTACACAACCGAACCAAGGTCACAGCTGGCCAGGATATCTCGTCCGTCATCGCCTTTCTAAATGCCTTGCTGGAAAGGTTATTCAACGCATCCAAATCACATTGTTAGCTCAAGGACTTACCCTCCATTATAGACTCCGATGACCCAGACGTCCCGCGCAGGATTGTCGATGACATGGAGTGCAACAGTGTGGTGTGATCCATGTGTCTGAGAAGATTTGGTGGAGCTCGCTTCCGTCGAAGGTAAAGGCATAAATGTTGGTGTCAATATCCCGACGCCCTGCGATCCTGACATCACGTCGCCCTGCTCGTTACAAGCCAGTGCAGTGACTTCGCGCAGCATTGCCAATGGTTTTGTGGAGGATCTCGTCAAAACCGCCCTAGAAGGTTGTGTGTCAGCAAAGGAGTACAACCACATCGCTTCAACCAGGCCTCATACATCACCGATTCTCTGCCAGATAGCGAGTTCGCCTCAGCCCGTCCCCAAAGCACAGTAGTAATTCCGGGATGTTGGTGGTGTCAGTATCTGTAGGTGTGATCCACATGATGGCGCCTCCTGACAGCGCTGGCACCGACGCGGAGGCCCGTCAGCGCCTGGCCATTGGTGACTTGCCATATCTTAGTGCCGTCGTTTCGCTATGCAATGCGTTGGTCAGATCATGCTACACATGGTCAACCATTCATCTCTCACCGCACTTGCGACAAGACTTTCCGTCACGCGCCCAAAATAGCTACACAGGCCCACACAATACGCCGCCTCTATGTGCGTTAATGGTACGCATCAAGCGATACCGCCCAGAAGAGGATATAGTCGGATTTCGGCGGAAGAAGCGCATGTTTCAATTGGAAAGAGTTTGGTGATGATGGATGGAGTGGATCGGATGGCGACCTTGACAGATAGGCGGACAGGCTATGGATGTTGGGCTTTTACAGGTTCCTATATGCTATCCTATATATTCACCATGACTTGAACTTCCTCGTGTTCCGCCCCGTCTTGCCTACCACCACTATGCGGTATTGTGATTTTTGTTCTTGGTCGAGATGTGGACTCGCCTTCTTTGTGATCGCTGTTTTGGCCAGCAGCGGACGATCTGCCTGACACCCTCAATTTTTGCGTTTCACGTTGTCTGCCTAATTCTTAGTCGCCAATGTGTGATTGTCCCTTTTGTTTCTTGGTCGGGATGTGGACTTGCAACGCTTGTGGCATCAGCGGGCGATCTAGCTGACGTCAGGCACCGATGCGCCATATTTATTGTTATCTATGTTACATGACATCGTGTCACACTGAACAGATCGCAACGCTTCTATGAGACCAAATTGCCCGGACTCGGCCTCATTGTATCCAATTGTGATGATGATCCTCTCGACCAGGCTCCTTCAATTTTTCCGACCCTTCTCTCGTGCCTTAAATTCACAACTTACGTTAAGTTAAAGCCCATCGCCGGAATCATCCTCCTCACACCGACTGATTCCATTATGGTTAACTCAGACTCTATATTTGGCCCCGCATCCCGAGTATGTCCCCCGCTGTCCAGTCTTCGTACATCATGTTTACGATGGTTACAGGCTCACGAGATGAAACTCCGCTGCCCGTTTCTATGCATCTCATGGCTCGAAACCCATATTCACCTCTCTCGGTGCCCGCTGCAACCGCGGCGGCTCTAGATATGCATATCTGGAAAGCTTGCTCGACGATGCTGCCTTGCAGGCCATATGTCCACGACTGTCTGCTGACTGTCAAGGAGCGGAATCGCCTGCACCGCTTCCGTATCTTCTTCAAGCGCCACGTGCTCCTCCCTCCCTCTCATATGGCGCCGTCCAGTCCTTAGGCACTGCAGCATTCAAGGTGATGTCATCATTGCCCGTGTTGCTGTCTGTGACAAGGTGTCTCTCGTATCCAACATGCGAGCCCGAGATGGCATCCTGGCAGACTTTGCCATGAGAAAGTAAGCCTCGAGACTATCTGATTGATTTTCCTACTTACTTTTATGTGGTTCAGATTTGTTCGATATGCTAAGGCTATCCGAGCATGGCAAATTCCAACGTGTCTTACATTTGCATTCTGATATTTGATTGTATTGTACTGTATTTCTTTCGTGACCTGGTGTCCTCTATGTTTACCAGTCTGTATAGATTTCTCTAATTTCCTTCCACACCACGCCTTTCGCGAATTGCCTTTCTGGCTTGTCCTGATGTATACTGAGGTGGGCGATGATCAAATCATTTGATGGGCCACCCATCTCGGTAACGGCCTGAAAATGTTCGGGAACCGAGTGGATGCCTAACGTTGGGTTTCAGAGCTCGAGAATGAGCGGAGATAAGGCTAACCTCAATCATGACAGCTTGTTTTTTTCTTGACCGCAGCTTGATTGTTATAGCTAGTGGCGATCTCCAGACGTTCGTCACAGCAGGGAATGAACATACTCCTAAAGAAAGCCTGTGAAAGGAGATTTCGGAGTAAGTAAGGAAACTGCCTTCATAGCTGCAAGGGTTTTCGAAATCCCAGCCCAATGTTTCTCTAGATTGTACCCCCCCCTTCCAGGCCGGCCAGCCTCACCGGGCGTTTCTCTATCATTGGTGTCGCAACCGGCACTAGCTCCCTCAACAATAGTCCCTGACACATCGGGCGCTGCTGCTGCGGACCCTGCTTCGGATAAGGGGAATGCCTAGGTTGCCGGGGCAGCTGTCGGTGGTGCATAAGCTGTACAGGGGCTAGCAAATGTGTTGCTATTTCGGTTTGTGACAATAGTATAGCAGGGGGCGATGGCAGGACTGAATGCTCGTAGAATGACATGTTTGCGATATGCAAAGTGGTGAATATCCTCAACATTATATACAGATTTCTTGCGCCACAGATGTCTTGTAGTCGGTCACACATAGAGACCTTGAACTGTTCGCCACTATAGTTACCTTGTGCAACTCGCCATTGTAGATACCTTGTTCGGCACTGCTGAGCCTGACATGGGGGTCTAAATAAATCGCCGCGACCGCTGGCATCGATCAAGCTCGGAACATACATGCGCTCGGAACAATGAGCATACATCGGAGTAGCAGCTCGCCGAGCCCTGTATTGTTGTAGCCAGCCTCATATTACAGTGGTCATGAGACTAATGGTTATTGAGAAACAACAAAGGGGTCATTTCGACAGGATTATTCAGACCCTTCGAGATCATTAAACAATTGACATTATACATCTTAAGCCGATGTCGTATGAGTTCAAGGGAAACAAACACCTCTACACCTCTTCTATCATGGCAAATGAATACACTTTCCCTTTCTCCTGCCTGCATTGTTTAACCCATGGCTCAAGCTCGACAACGACGCAGTTACACTGTGCGCTGCCCTCAAGCTCGAACAACACGGAAACCGGCGACACCTCCGATCCCAACCAGACCACCTTGTGTATTACACATACCCAACAGCATCTGGCGTTTCATGGCCAGCACGTTCACCGTCCGCATCCTCTGCCGGCAACTGGATTACCCGCCAAGCACCCAGCGCGCTGTACAACCTTTCCCAGCGAACCTAAGCATCGCAATTGCGCGTGGAGATGCCGATGGAAGGCGTCGAACGTCTGCCCGGCGGTCTCATCGAAGATGTCCCCGAAGACGCCGTGGCCTTGATTGCAGCGCCGCAGGGAGACGCTGAGATGAATGATGACCCAGAATCAGATGGCACTACGCCACGAAAGCACCTCAAAGCCATCTCTGGCGCAGATATCGGACTGCGGCTCGATGGCAACGCACTTGTAACACGCGTCGTGGAGGCGAAACAACGCGAACGGCCGGCTCACGCTCAGCAAGCATCCAGGAGGCAGCTTCAGAGAAGAAGGAGGAGTTACAAGTGAGAGGCTTGTCATCTTAGAAGCCTCCCAAGCTAATTTGTCTGTAAAGTTCACCAGTGCCCAACTGCTCGCCAGAGCGCAAGACATCAATTCGAGGGAAAGAGCTGGTGGAGAGGCTGTGGGCACAGACTCAGCGGAACCAGCTGGAGATGCAAGCGCTAGCTTTACAGCTCGACCAGGAGCAGGCTGGCTACCTCAACCAGTTGGTGAACAAGGAAGATGAGGTGCAGGTGAGTATCTTGATCGTTTAGTCCGCCGACGTCAGAACTGATATCACGACAGGCACTTCGTCAGGACCAAGTTAGGCTCCAACAACATTTACAGAGCACCGAACTGAGAGCAGCAAGCGTAGTGAGTAAACTTAATGTATTGCGTCGGATATGTTCATTGATGGGAAAAGGAACCTGTTGTCATACTGGCAAAGGATGCAGAAGAAGAAATTACGAGGTTGAAGAGACATGTACTGGTAAGTGGAATATGATTGTGCAAGAGTTGTCCTGACTGTGCTCTTATAGATGCAAGAACAACAAATCTCGAAATTTGAGAGGATTCTAGAGAGTGTGGTAGGAAACAAAAGCGAATCGTCCCAAGGTCCATCAGACAGTCGCTCATCGAAGGCGAGAGGTTCCTCGTCGTCGGCACCGTCAACCTCTGGGAAATCCTTCTTGCGCCAGCGATCGACATCGGGAAGACGTTCCTCAACCACAAAACAGTCTAAACAGGACAAAAACAGCGAACCCCGCCGCTCACGTTCACCGCGCAAAGAAATGTCCTTGCAAAGCAGTGTTAAATCGACGCATTCCAAACGAGACTGGCGTACTCGTTCGCGAAGCAGGCTTTCGACCTCCCATACATCCTCCCATTCAGCCACGCGCTCCGTAACCCTGCAGGCAGACGACACAGGCAGTCGTTCGCGGTACAGGGGTAGGCGTTCGACCTCAGCCTCGCGTTCCTCTTCGTGTTCTTCCGTGCAGCCGGATGACACTGAAAGTGACTCCGAATATTCTTCGCAGGGAAGTACAAGATCAGCGCATTCCAGACAAGACCGTCACAGCCGTTCGGTGCGCAGCCTTTCGGATTCACGTTCCTCACGTCACTCAACAGCGCGGGAGCGCCGGGATGAAGCCCACGATTCGGCGCAACAACCAGACAGGTCATATTCAGCATCAGGGGGATTGTCGGCAAGAGCGTCGACGTGCGGGAGGCCTTGTGTTCGCTCACGTTCTCATTCGCGCACTCGTGGATCTCGAACACCGACCCACAGCTGCCATTCACAATCAGCAACTCTCGAGCACCAACTGTATCGTCCGCGTCAAGCTCTCGACGTGCATTAACGCCTAAACAGAATCATCGCAATCGGCAGGACCGCGGTTCAGATAATCGCAGCGCACGACATGGAGGTTCAGCGCGCGGCCGTTCTCACTCGCGTTCCCGTAAAGGTCAGCGGGCTGACTCTAAAACGCCAACTCGAGGCCACAGGCAGCGACACCCCCCGCTCCCTCGGGTTCTTGTCACCCACCCCTTCGACTTCTTCAACGATCGCAACCTTCAGCCACGAACCCTAGTGAGCTGACCGTTGAGGATTTACGTGAATCACAGCCACCTGGGGGATGGGATTTCCCTGAAACTCATTGGCCCGCTCCCTCAGCTTCTCGTCAACCCACCCTCTGACTTCTCACCAATCACGACCTCCTTCAGCCACAAATCCCTCTGATCCACCCGCGCCTCGTCAACCCACCCCTTCGACTTCTCAACAATCGCAACCTTCAGCCACGAATCGTAGTGAGCTGACCTCCGAGGATTTACGTGCATCACAGCCACCAGGGGGATGGGATTTCCCTGAGCGTTCTAGGGAGAGCTGCTCTCATTGTGGCAGAGGCTCGCGAGATGTATGTTGATCTGACAATGAAAAGGTGTTGTCTCCGGCTAAATCTGTGATAGGCCGATTCCGACAACGAGATCCCTGAGAATGATCAGCGGAGCTATCACAGCGATGAAGAACTGGACGATGAAGACGAAGAGGTACATGTAAGTTGTAGTGGTAGTTGTGCGAATTCAGATTAATGAACCTCACTCTGAACCAGAACGCACGGTCGAATTGTCGAACATGCGGAGGTGAAAGACGACGCCGCAAAACGACTGCGGCCATACGAAGGGATGTGCTATTGAAGCAGAAGAGGAGCGAGTCCTCAACGGTGCGGAAGGAGTTCCTGGTGCGTGTCTTAGCGATCGCTGGGTCATACGAGTCCTCGATGTTGACGATTAACGTAGGATGAGTGCCGACGGCTCTTCAGAAACACTCAAGGTGAAGAATGATGTGGACTATGCCTATTACGAGGGGGGCGACGGCCGAGGAAATCAATTCCTGGGTGGCCAACCAGGGTCCAGGACCCAGCGAGGAGAACCTGAAGCTCGATATGGAAGGCGGCGTTGGTTCCGAATGGAATGCGGAAGTCATGCACATCCTCATGAACAAACTGAGAAAGTACTGCCTTGCCAAGAAAGTTCTCAAAAAAAAATCCTAGGGAAGACGGGTACATGAGGGACTTACTCGAAGAGAAGTTCAAGCGCATCAGGAAACAATGGCAGGCAGGGCAGCTTGAAAGGCCGGCGAGACAGCTGATGCGCTCGAAGACCGCCTGAGGCAGAAAAGCGACTCTAAATTGAAGGAAGCGCGCCAGAATGGCCGGCGTTCATCTGTAAGCTTCCAGCGATATTGATAAAATAACCTTGACTCACATGCGCTCTTAGAAATTTCTCATGCGGCAGAGAATTTTGAGAGCCAAGATCGAGACTCAGACAGGCCGCAGTCGCGCGATGTGGCAGTGGGCATCAGAGGTAGTCAAGACGCTAGGTGTAGGTGGTATGAGCTCCGAAGAAAGCGATACGGACAGTGAGGACAAGGCGGAATGTACCTTGAAGGTCAAGAAAATGGCCTGGCGACGAAACATCGACAAAATGCTTCAGGAAATCGACGATTGTAGAATTGGGGCTAAAGCAACGACGGGTGTGTTCGGTAAACAGGGTTCGAAACCGATGAAGAGGACAAGGCTAGCCGAGCTCGTGTCGCGAAGGCAGGCAAATAGCAGGACTCCCAGAGGTCCTGTACGACCAGGAAGTGGCTAGGGAAAGAGAAAGAGGTGGGCCAACGAAAACACTGTGATGGGACGCCTGAGGTGGAGGGATGATTGGGACTAAGACATAGGTGCGCAGGGAACGGAAGTACGGCACTACTTGTACATGCAGAAACGAGTAAGTCAGCAATATCATTATTTTTGCTACAGCCAGCCAATGGCGCCACTGGTGCAAGCTTGAGGTCAGCGCGCAGTGCAACTGTGTTGCCGATTTGTTCGAGCTTGAAATCAGTGCACAGTGTAACTGTGTCGCCAATGCGCCCAAGCTTTAGGTCAACGCACAGTTGTAACTGTGTCGCTGATGCATTCGAGCTTGTGGGCAAGCACCTAGCAGGGTGTGTGTTCGTCGGTGTGTCGGTTTCTTGATTGCCGCACTCAGTGTAACTGAGTCGCGGCAGAGGAGGAAGGAAGAGGGCGGGAGATGATTGCCGCGCTCAGTGTAACTGAGTCGCAGCAGAGGAGGATGGAAAGGGCGGGAGTGAGTGGCAGGAGTGGGCGACGATGGTGTGGGAATGGACCAGAACAGTAGCGGGACTTCACATGAGTATTGTCGTGATCTCCTGGGCTTGATTGGCACGGACTCAACTCTATCTCCTGACCACCACCACCCTTCCTACTGCGTCGAACCCCGCCCTCGCCTTGCAATGCTGTACAACGGACAGGAATCGGACACAGTTTATACTGTGCCGACTCGTTCTGCAGAGATTGGACTCAGTTTACTGTGCCAGTCGTTGCCCTTTCGTCGTCTCGCGTCCTCGCCGCACCCGCTCGCTACACCCGCTCAACCGCAGTCGCCCTCTCTCTCCTACCTCTTTTTGCGCCCCTGCCCACTTCTAGGACTACAACTGCGCCAACGCCACACAGCGGCTCACCATTGTACTGCACGCGACTATAACCCCCCGTCGTTGCCTTCTTATCAGCCCAATCCTGCCGTTCACATAATCATTTTGCCCGTAAGTTTGTGTTAATAAGATGTGCTGGTGTTGTCCTCACAATTCTACTCCAGTTCATGTCGTCATCTTCGTCTTGCCCTTTCAGTATCTGCGTTCAAAACGGCAACATATTCACCGCTGTCAACACTGACCAATTTCCGGATTTCCCGCCATTGGAATACCTGATCCATCCATCTGATCTTCTTGGGCCCTGAAGATACCCAGCAATTGAGTTGGGCGACCAACGAATATCCCCAGTTGATATGCATCCCAAAGGACCCATGGTGTATCAAGGCCGCTGTAGAGCGGCTCAACTACACCTCCCCAATCTGTTCCTATTGTTGAGACACGGCGCGGTCATTTCCAACTTGAAGAAGGCCTCCAGAAGTCATGGTATGAGCTCCAGCAGATGTTCGTTGACATCTCTTCAAAACTGTATCAGGCAACCCCGTATCCATTGGGCCAAGAATATTACCCTTTTCCGGAGACCTTCGGATTCTTAAGGGACATACTTCTCGTGGGCGTGCCGTTGCATGCGCCCTTCGTTCACGGGATGCCTTCGTTCCCTTGATTGCAACGATGAAGCTGTTCTACCATTCAATGCCGCATCATGGTGCCGAAACGCACCCATAGAAGTGGTAGACTGGCTCATTGGTCAAGGAACTCACCCTGAAGTTGCGAATCGCGTCTCTGAAGTTTTGTGGCAGTTTGGTAGCCCCAGCTGTGGCGCACTGATCGACCCCACAAAAGTCAGATTTTTTGGACTACATATACAAATTCTGCTCCAACCCGCCCCTCGGGCGTCACGCCAAACCTATCCCAGTATGGTTTTACTGGGGTCCATTGCCCGACCAGATGTCAGCATGGCGTCCCCCTCGGACCGATGTCTCTATGTATTGTCCCACAGCGCAGCAGCTCCAGCAGTAATCTACATCGCGCCCCCACGTCTTTACCACCTCCCCCTCCTATCAGTGACGTCTCTACCGCCCCAGTGCCGGACCAGCTCAGCAGACAGCATCAAGGAGAGACTATGCAAGCCTTTTTCGAGCGGGAGGCGCAATGGGCCAAGAAGAAAGAGAGGCATGAATCGGACGCCGAACGCTTAAAGCGGATGGACAGGGTCAAGGCTGCGTCTAAGGGTTTTGGACCCAGGCAAAAAGGGAGCCTGGGTCTTCATATGGGAGAAAGACAGTGGTTACAATATTCGGAGGCACGTTGGCAGACGTGAAGTCGGTGATATCTGGTCATCCTTTTCAGAGTCGCAAAGACGATACAATTCGTTCCGAAACGAGTGGGATCTGTGCGTTGACTTCGACTCCGCCGCCATCCCAGACGAAGATATGGATGACGATTCCTTTGACGACAACGACACCACTTATGCAGCCAACCCTCCCTCGTTCCCAAGCAGGCTGTCCGAAGTCCCTGCTTCATCACATCTCGCCTCATCGTATGAGCACTTGCTAGAAGATCCTGAGCACTCTGTAGCAGAAGCTAGCGGGTCGCTGGCCGTCCCATTTGATACTTTCCTTAGATCATTCCTTGGTCTCTTGGGTGCTTCGCCTCCAGTGTCACTCAGCGCAGCAACCCCGCTGATACCAGCCAAGAATGTCAAGGGGATTCTTGGTTACTCTCAGGTGAACATCACGGACAATGTTCAACAGAGTCTCGTTCCCTTTGTCTCTGCCCTGCTTGCAAAACCCCCATTTTGCCCAAATCCTGTGATCTCCACCCTCAGTCGATTTCTCCTGTTGATCTCCCTCTTCTCCGGCCCCATGTTCATCGTTTCAGCCTGGGCAAGGACATTCGCTGCTGACAATTCTTCAAGATTGGATGCATCACTGTCGAGGAGAAGACTGGCGAGGATATGAATCCTCCTTGGCATGTTGTTGTAGAGCATGCGGCAATAGCCCTGTTCTGCGCACGCTTCTTCCCCTCAAGTTGCCAGAACGTCGACGCATACACGGTCGTCCATTATTTGTCATCATGGCATCGCGTTCAAGACACCGGTGCTACGCTCTGTCGATCGCATTGTTTCCTATACAAAGCGTAGTTCAGTACAATTATCGTAGGCAAGGATACCAGCCAACCCGCACCGACTACGCGCACTACGAGGCTCGCCGAGATGCGTTCTTGCGCACGCCGCGTGGCCGTGCTGCTATCGCCATGGGGGGCATCATATGGCGCCTTTCTCGCGATGTTGTAGATATCGCAGACGTCTTGGCAGGACCTACTGAACAAGCAACGATCTGGACACGGACAAATTGTTCAGATGATGAAGCTTACGTGGATGATGCCCTCACCGAGTACGAACTCGATCTCATCATCGGCAACTACAAAGTTTCCATCGGTGAGTTTATTCTCTGCGTTCAAAAGGCCGTGAACTGATTGTGAGTGCAAGATCCCAATTTCGAAGCAGAACTTTCGTGGTGGCCCAAACATTGGAACTTCATGAACACCTCCCTCGACATGCACATCTGGACGCAGAATGCCGAAGATTGGTTCCAGCACCTCTTGGAGAGGATTCAGGATGGCACTGCCCCCTTACGCACCTCTCGCGAATGGAAGAAATCAATGATACTTCTCAAGAAGGCTGGTCAACTGACAAAGAATTTTGAAAGCCTCTCGCAGGATGTGTTTCCACCGGCTCCCCCGTAGCACCCCATCGTTTTTTCTGGACGTTCGATACCAATCATCGCATCTAATACTCGTTTTTTCACTTGTTTTTTTTCGCGTTTTCATGTACCTACACTGTAATCTGAAATTTACAGCGCTTATCATCCGAGTTTTGCGCTACGACCACGCATCAGAGCCCAAGAGACAAGCATTTGCTTCAGGTATGTACCCGCCTAATATGGTGTGATGCGACTCACTAACTGCGGCTTATACAGATCCCTACTGATTTTCTTGATCCTCGAGCGCCTCTCGACGTCGACACTCTCAACGGTGCGCACAGCGCGCGTTCAACGTTTCTGATACTAACTATGCCGTATTCCACATAGAGCTTTCCTTTTTCTTGCAACGCGCATACCGCTCGACGCTCCCGACGCTCCGCATTTTTGTCACGCTGTCACACGCGGCGTTTGGCGCTCCTCCGGGCGATCGTCGGGCGACGGAGCGGGCACCGAAGCGGGTAACGAGTTTGGCTGCGGCTCGAACTTCAAGTTTCCGCTTGTCGTTTCACCCAGCGCGAAATTACAAATTTTGACCATGTCTGTTTGCCTAGCGAAATCCTTAAAATTACCAGACATTTGACCTAGTGTAAAGTTCTTCTTTCACTAGCAGTTTTCCCTCTGTCGAAATGTATATATTTACAAGTTGTTTAACCAACGTCCATACATGATATTTGACTATACATTGTATTCCAGCGAAACGTTCAGCAAAAAATACATAATTTGACCTTGCGTCGAACTCCAACTTTGGCGAAACATTTTACCACGCCTCAAAGGTTTGTTTTTTTCCAACGTTTGACCAAACATTTAGCCTCCCCTCAAATGTTTGGTCAAATGTCATCAACACCGCCAGGTGATGGTTGCCGGTCTCGATTCTGACAGCGACGACGAAGCTGCTTTCTGACTTAACAAAAATCCCACAGTCAGATTCGGTGTAACACTTGCAGGGGTGTGTTGGAGTTAGCGTTGCACGTTTCAAGTGTTTTCGCCGAATCTGAGCACGCGGTTATCTAATCACATTATAGTTAGAGGTAAATTACATATGATTGTTCTCACGTAGATAAATAGGTAGTCTGAATGAGATGACCCCTCGCGCGTTTGCGAGGGTCTACTGCTATCTCACACCCGAGTAACCGCGAAGAAACGGTTATTTCTACAAGTGAGCGGCGAAGGAATTCGAAGGTATCAACGAAGCACTGATACTTTTTCGGCTTTGAAACCCGTGCTGCCAAATTCCTCGTCGAGGACGATACTATGCAATGTGCAATTCTAGCTTTAATTCTAGCTCGCAAGCGCCCAACCACACGTCATGCCTTTCGCTAGCCCGGCAATGCCCGTCCGACGAAAAACCTGTCAACTCGGAAGAACGTTGATTCTTACAACATTGAGGCCGTAAGCTAGTTGTGGACTTCAATCAATCATCACAGATAACGCACCTGCGCCATACGCAGCCAATTGGAAGGAAAGGAAGTAAATGCGAGGGTCTCGGCGCCGGGCGTACCATGCTGGTTGATGCCTCTGGCTGCGATGGGATAATGTCCGTATGTCCGTGTCCGTGTGTGCACGCATGTCTGCCACTGACATCGACATGCCAGCCGTCCATATGGGAATTGCTCCACTACATCACACTCCGGTGCGATTTCTGTGCCAAGTGTTGCCTTTTGGATATGATACAAGCTAGATACAACGCGAGAACGGGTATGTTCACGCTCTTTGAGATGCTCTATGCTGGAACGATAGACTGACGCGTTTGTGGAAGGACCCTATGTGCACGCGAGTGTTTGGACAATCGATCAGCGAGATCATGAGTTGCCTTACCGGTGTCTGTCGGCTGGCGAGGCGTTTACGACTCTTATCATTACGAGCGAAATCGTTCAAGCCGATTCATTATGTTCGAAACATGACAGCGCATTTCGATCATGATCAACTTCTTGAACGATCGAACGTCGATACATCAGAAGGGGCGTATCACCCGAACTTCGAAGTAGCTGGCGCCTCGTCTATAACATAGATCTCTCGAAAGCCATGAGGGACGTTCAACAAGGCAGAAGTAGAACCCACATGGCCACCACAATCCCCTTGCGATTCGCTCTATGTCGTACGACCTACTGTGTGTCATGTGGAACACACCCCTCGCGACTTTGATCTCCTTTGCGCGTATGGACCTTATACCAGGGGTTGCGAGAAAGCACGCGTCTCAATTGCTTACAGTCGCTCTGAAGCAGCTAGAGCAGGAAAACCTCAGTTTGTATATTACCAAGTATCCTCGTGCCGAGCTTTTGATAAGAAGGTCTCCTCGTATATAATCTGCCATCTTTTGAACGCATAGTATTCCGGCAAGGAACCTCCTCTTCCCCCGCGAAGATCCCACTTGCGTGCGAGCATCATGGTTGCCTTCAAAAAATTCGTCACGGCCGTCTTTCTTGCCATTGCCTATGCTTCGGTCTCGCAAGCCGTCCCTTACAGCCAAGACGTGAAGCACTCCACTCACCGCGTCCGGGAGATCGGCCGTGGACTGAAAGTCGAAGTGTACCACCCGCAGACGTCATATACCGTAGGTTTCCCGATTCCCTACACTTTGTCTACACGATATTGACGGTTGCTTGCCGGTGAACAGACGTTTGGGGGCGGACTTGCTGGCCCGGCACTGAGAGGAGGCGACCTCAAGTCGAAGACCATCGCGGTGGTTCGCCAGCGTCTCGGCGTGGATGAACGTTCTGTCAATTTCAAGTCGGGTTTCTCGCAATCGTCAGAGTCATACGGATACGTCAAGCAGCAACATGTATGTGCATCGTCTTATTTCCTTCCGGAATGGCCTAATTCTTGGTGTCCAGAACGGTATTCCTTTTGCCAATGCTGTCGCGAACGTTGCCTTCAAGGACGATAAGATCGTCGCGTTCGGTTCATCATTCGTCAAGACCAGTAAGTGATCTCTGTTGCACCTTCCACTCGGGCTAAATACACCCTGCTCGGGTTATAGAGAACATAGCCTCTTCTACACCAGCGGTCTCCCTTGACAAAGCTATCTCCATAGCCGAGGATGCGCTCGACGGCAAACGGAACGAGCACCCCGCTGCTCTGGAGTACTACGCCAAGCCCGACGGTTCGGTCGTACTCACCCACGTACTTCAAGTGCAGAACGAAGCCGCGGATACGTGGTACGAAGCCTTCGTCGATGCCCACTCCGGGGAGGTCGTGTCCGTCACCGATTTCGTTGCCGATGCGTCAGTGAGTGTTCAGCGAGATCTCGGTGGGTGCGACCGGTGTGCTGATTGTTTACGCAGTATCACGTCCTTCCTATCAATAAGATGGTTATTCCGGAAGGCTTGGAAACAATTGTCGACCCGCAGATCACATCTGCCTCTCCAAGCGGCTGGCACAACGATGGTTCCTCAGAATCCGATAGCACAACGTACGTATCCTCAGTGTCTGCATTCGTGCTTGTAAAACGCGAATGAACATGCATCCATAGTGGTAATAACGTCGTTGCGTACAAAGGCTCGCAATCTTCCCTCACCAAGGAATCGGAAGCTGGGCACATCTACAGCTACATCGTCGACCCCGAAACAGAGCCGTCCACTGAGAACAACCTCGACGCCGCTCGCACCAATGCTTTCTATGTCGCCAATATGATCCACGACATCACCTACTTGTATGGCTTCACCGAGGCCTCCTACAACTTCCAGAACACCAACTTCGACAAGGGCGGCAAGGCGGAGGATAAAGTCCTCTTGTCCGTCCAAGATGCATCAGGCACAAATAACGCGAACTTTGCTACCCCACCTGAGTATGTATTTGTGTTATTGACAAAGAGTTAATACTGATTGTCGGATCTTGTGGTTCAGCGGACAATCCGGGAGGTGCAGGATGTACTTGTGGACTTTGACAAAGGTTAGTTTCATTTCTTCGCGTTTCTTTTGGAAGAGTTTTCACTTGACGTCGGTTTCATAGCCTCGACGCGACGGATCCTTCGAGAACGATATCATCGCTCACGAACTCACGCATGGTCTTACTAATCGCATGACCGGTGGTGGCACTGGCAGATGTCTACAGACTACTGAGGCGGGTGGCATGGGAGAAGGCTGGAGCGACGCCTTCGCTGAGTGCGTTGATTTATCGATTCGCTTTGTTGTGGCAAAACTCTGACAACGCGATTTTAGTTGGCTCTGGCAGAAGAGCGGTACGATCCAAGACTATAAACTTGGGTGGTACGTCTACAAACCCGAGGGAATCCGTACGCATCCGTACTCCACCGACGCGTATGTCCCATCTCGCACAAATTGATATTTTAGGTATGCTTATACGGGGGTTACTCCTTTTCACAGAACTGTGAACCCGTTGAAGTATTCCAACGTCAAAGGCAACTACGCTGTACATAACATTGGAGAAGTCTGGGCGAACATGCTGCATAACGTCCACGGCGCTCTTCTTGATGCCCATGGATTCTCGGACACGGCGTTCACCAACCCGGACGGTGACGCAGGGAATGTCGTCTTCATGAGGCTCTTCATCGATGCTCTCGCTATTCAACCGTGCAACCCGACATGTACGTTACTGATATTGTTCTATTACGATTGGTGTCGCTAAGCGCATATGGTTATAGTCGTCAACGCTCGCGATGCTTGGATTCAAGCAGACGCTAATCGATACGAGGGCACTCACAAGTGCCTCATTTGGAAGGTTTTCGCATCCAAGGGTCTTGGAACCAAGGCTGAGAAGTTTGTCGACAATTTCGATGTACCGGACGAGTGTAAAGATACAACGGAGGAACCTGAGGTGCCCGATGTACCGGATGTACCGGACGTACCTGAAGAAGAGGAAGAAGAAACCATCAGCCCAGGTGAGGGATGGCTGTAGTTGGCGCGGGGAATAAGTGGTTTCTTTCCTGTATCGTGTTCAACTATATAGAGGGATGGCGGGGCTCCTCTAGACTGTATTTTAGACAATGTCATATTTTCTGCGAACATATTCATTCTAAACCCGGTGTACTCAAGCTTCAAGATGCAAGCCACCCGATGATATGTTGTAGTGTAATTTGTAAAGAGAACGTCGTGCACTGGCCAGACTACAAATGGAGCTACAAAGAAAATGACTAGATTCATATTGCCGTTCGATAGGCTCGACAGGAGGAAACCACACAGGACTGGCTACTGCTTCCCAAATGTTCGTGACTTAGGGTATACAAAAGTGTAAGGGGGAGGAACTTGGAAATGGTTGTCGATCCAACCTATCCTAATCCTCGCTAGAGGACCCTCCTTCGTCCTTCTCGTCTTCACCTTCATTATTTCCCTCGTCCTCGCTGTCTTCTTCGCTCTCAGCTTCGCCCTCTTCGTATTGCTCTTCCTCGTGCTCGTTCTTCGATTTCTGCGAGGGTGGGGATATCTCATAGATATCGGTGCCGTCAACTGAGAAAGACATGAAAACAATGAAGACGTTTCATAAAAGATCGCTCGCAATACTCGGCCGTACAAGGTTGAGGTGACGTGGCATCCTGTCTTTCACCATAACGGGCACTGCGGTCCCTACCAAATCTGGCCTTAAGTCCCGTCCCAGATCCTACGCCAGTGCCAGTGCCCTTTCCCGTTCTCATTGTGCCTGCTTTGAAAGCGCTGTTTGTAGACACCCTTGGATTCACTCGGGGCCGGAAAGTCCTCGTAGTTCCGAAATTTGTACCACTGTTATACTGCGCTCCTCCGACATTATTGAACACGCCATTGCCGGAATTAGTCGTAACAGTGGAGCCACGAGGAGGTTGGATGGGTGTGCATCCTTCGGAAAAATGGGAAGATAGGCTAGAGCTCGTAGAGGATGTCGTAGGACGCAGAGTGTGCTCCGGCTTCAATTTATTCGTTTGACGCGCTTTTGAACGGGCACCAACAGCGATTGAGAGCGAATCTGATGTTGGACGACTTGATTGAGTATGGACACACCGTCATCAAGTTTCGATTCGACGGAGATCATTGAGCACGTCTTCAGTCCGCGAATATACGGAGTAAGCCACACCACAACGTTCAATGGGAGATATGAAAACGAAGTGAACGTACCATGAAGTCTTCTTGTGCCTTGGCTAGCTTTCTCTGAAAGCCTGATATGGTTGATGCATCTTTGTTAGAGCGAAAAACACGGTCGAAGAGGCTTCGGCCTAAGTGCTCGGTGATAAGGCCATGTATATTCCAAACTATCCTGCACGATAAAGGCACGGTGTCAGTAACTGTATCGACCGTGGACGGAGTAGGCCCGAAGCAGTCTGGACTCACTCGGTGAATTCATTTATCCTAGTCTTCTGCGACTCCGAGAGTTCTCTTCCAGCTTCCTTTGCGTTTGTTACCTCTTTATCCATTGCATTGAGCGTTGTGATTGCTTCTGTCGCAGGCTCTGCGAATGCCTTCTTGTTCGAATAGACGCAGCAGACCAGATCATGTACCAGAACGATGGCTCTGGATGCGTTAAAAAATGGGCAGTGAATGTCCACGGCTTTCAATGATTCGAAGACAGCAAACGCTGCTACCTACATCAAGGAATGTGGTGCGTGCGACAGGCTCGGGTTCTTTGAATGGATTAGAGAACTTCCAAGAGAAACAGAAGAAATCCATCGTATAGGTGAGATAACACGAAATCGGCGAATGTTAAATGGATTGTGGTCGTCGTCGCAAGGTGCCTAGGGATGGGCAGGATGCTGCTGGGAGGGAGTTACGGGTCCTGAAACGTAGTGTAAGTAAGGAGACGTTCTTAATTTGCGGAGCTGCGCGGGCGCTTACAAAAGAGGGAGGGTATCACTATAGCCGGTTGCCGGCTGCCGGTTGATCGGGATCGGGATCTCAGGATCTGGGTTATGCTTCCGCAGAATGCTAATTGGCTCGTTTGAGCGCTTCCCTGTGCACGTGTGCATGTATAAATGGCGCCACGTGTGAGTGTGATTGATTTGATTGGCTGATCAAATGCGTGACATCTCCTGTCTTGTCGGAGGCTCTGTCAGGTGCCGGAGCCTGGAGCTCGCCTACCATCCTTGTAACTCTGGAAATAGTTGTAGAGATACAGGCAAAACATGAATTAGTACTACTGTTATGCATTACATGGTTATGAAACTTGTCTTGATGTGCTTTCAGCCTTTACATCTACATAGTTCTGCTGTTCTATGGCCTTGAGGTGCAACCAAATGTAAATGGCATTCACCAGAACTCAAGTTCGTCCCTGGCATGCCTACAAACGAGGCAAATTCTGGACCCGTACATGCCAGGCTCTGCTGTGGCCCACTTACAAGTTAATCAGGGATTTGGCAAATTCATGAAAGGTATGAAGTGATGAATCACTCGAAAAAATGCAGATGTGAAACTTTCTATTCCTTGAAATCTTCCTCCTTTATAATGAGGCTGAGGGTGCTCACTGATTAGAGCAACTTCGTCAATCATGTCTGAATGCCTCCCTAGTATTGTTTGATATTGATTTCCCAATTCAATTTCCCCATTTGGCAACAGAGAACCTAGAAAGATGCTACCCCATATACCTACTTCCTCAGTTAATCCATTATTGTCCTCAATCACCTTGTTCACTGCAGGTTTTCCTTTTGCATGAATCATGAAATGTCTCCACGTCTTTCCATTTAGCCACCCTTTTGTTGGCACCATCTAAGCATCCATTTAGTTCCCTCCAACTCTGCATCATGGTATCGTAGTATTGTCTTTTCATAATCTGCCTGGAATCTTTGACAATACCAAAAGAGAACAGAAGGAAAACATGATGTGAAATTTGATAGCCGTGACACAAACATGGTTATGACTTACAAGCAGTGACTTGAGATGTTGCTGACAATCATGCATGGTTCCTTGTTTTTGTAACATCTAACGCTTTTCAATCCAGCCCTTGTTCTTCTTCGGGGATTGGGGAGTGAGCAAACAACATGCCTATGAATTAATGTCACTGCAGTGTTCAAGATTAGACAATAGGAACTCACTATTTTCTCTCAAAACAGAATGGCAGAGATTGCTGGTGGGACTCCAGATTGCAAATCCATCTGTGTAGATCTTAAAAGAGTGCCCAGAAGATGTGTCTCTCCATGGAGTACCTCACCCAGGCTCTGAACACAGAGGGATATCAGCACTTGAGACTCCGATAAAAGCCAGGCGAAAGAAGAAAAATTCAACTGTTGGCCTTGAGGCTCTTTGGAGTCCCAGACAGGAAGAACAAGGAGAGACAAGGCAACAGTGGTTGATCACTGGACATAGGTGATGGGTAGAGACTAGGGTCCAATACTCGGGCATGGTGCAGAATCCTCGCACAGGTTATGCCCCCATGGACCTACAAAGTGTCAGCCACCACCCTTCTGCTGTTCACGCTTCAATTGAGTTTCCATATAGATTGACGAGGAAGAGACAGAAACAAAAGCAGAAGGGATGGCTGTGAAAAACAGGATAGAATACAAGAGCAAACTTTCTCTGCTTACCGGTATCCAAACCTCAAAGCTGCTCCTCATCTGTGGTTCCAGGGGCTGAGCCTTAATATACTGTTGACACTGGGATAGCGCAACTGTCATGGATGTTACCATCAAAGTTGGTTGCGGGTTCCTGGGTATATGCAGGGAAGCTGGGGAATCACAGAACATTCCTTATTGAAGGTGAGCACCAAGATGATATATTACCGTCATTTGGGCAAAATGTTTTATTTTATTTTATATATTTTTTTTTTATTTTTTTTGGTGGAATGTTACTCTTGAAGAGTAGCCCAGGAACTCCGTCACTGCCGGAATTAACCTTAGGCCCATTGAGGTGCTGGGAATTTCACCCAGTGGTAAACCCAAGGGAGGAAATGCATTTATGCACACCATGTGATCATGGCAAGTGCAGGACTCAGCATCTTGTCACTGGTGACATAATCCAATGCCCCCCCCTGATCACATTGTGATTAAATTGGATGCCTATATAGTATATAACACCAATGTAGTTACAGAGTAAATGTGATTGAAATTCATCATATTTCCCTGTTTCGTCCAATATGGCAGACCAGATTACTTTGAATATGGCTTCTTGATGTGACCTCAAAAGTGTTAGTGATTTCAGTGTGGATTCATTGAAAATATAGGTCAAAAGTTTTCAGAATTTTTTCTTTGGTGTGTTCAAAATGTAATCAAAATGTAAATACACTAGGATAATCTGATAAATGATGAATGTGATTCAAATGTACTCTACATGTGAGCAAAAAGGCCTTTGTCTTTGATCCATGGTCATATAGTGATCTCTTTGAGATATCATGAAATATGTTTCTCATGGGAATATGTTGAATACAAAGATGGAAAAATCAGAATGTAATCAATGTTTATGAGCATTACTTTGTCAGTATACATTATGACTTATCTCAATGGTGTAATCACTATGTATCACTGTTCATTCATTGTAATTGTATGTTAATTACATGAATTTTGTAATTCTGATTCATGCTCAAAATTCAATCATCTCAAACATGCCAAGCTTACTTAATATGTAGTCTTTATATACTCACCAAGAGCATGCAATTCGTTCTTGATTTGTGCTCAGTAACATCAGTGATCACATCCTCAGAATCAATAATATGTGATGTACAGTGCTTATGGTGATTACATTTTGATCACATTCAAAATGTGAGCGAACTTTGTTCTTCAAATATCCATTCTTTATTTGCTGTGCTTTCAAACAATAGTTCGAAGCAACATTGTTGCATTTTTTAAAATGTATTCTCTGTTTATTCCATGTTTGATTCAGTTGTTCTCAGCAGAGGGAATTTAAAATAAAGTACTTTGATTACATCCTGGGATTATCATACATAGAACTGTTTCAGAGCAGACACACCAGCTTTGGACTGTCAGCTGTACTTAGGTCTCCATTGATTATTAGACTATGACATTGTCCATATTTGGATGTCGCTTTAGTCTGAGTTTGGGTGTGAGAATATCTGCTAAGTCAGCAAGGTTTGATAAGTCAGAAATAATGGAACAGTTTTATGTACAATAAATTCAGGATGTAATCAGAGTATTGTATTTTAAATTCCCTTCACTGAGGACAACCAGATCAATCATGGAATAAATGGAAAATATATTTTAAACAATGCAACAATGTTGGTTTGAACTACTGTTTAAAAGCACAATGAACAAAGAACAGATATTTAGAGAACAAAGTTTGCTTACATTTTGAATGTAATCAAAATGTAATCATCATAAGCGCTGGACATCACATATTATTGATCCTGAGGATGTGATAACTTGTAATATCAAGCACAAATCAAGGCCAAAATGCATGCACTTGGTGAATATATCAAAAATATTTTTTAAGCAGCATGTTGAAGAGGATTGAATTTTGAACATGAATCACAATTATAAAATTATTGTAATCAACATATGATTACAATGAATGAACAGTGATACATTGTGATTACACTGTTGAGATAAGTCATAATGCACACCAACAAAGTGACACCTGTAAACTATGATTACATTTTGATTTTTTCCTTCTTTGTGTTCAACATATTTCCATGAGAAACATATTCTGTAATATCTCAAAGGGATTACTACATGATGGTGGATCAAAGACAAAGGCCTTTTTGCTCATATGTAGAATACATTTGAATCACATTCATCATTTACCAGTGTATCCTAGTGTATATACATTTTGATTACATTTTGAACACACTGAAGAGAAATTCTGAAAACTTTTAACCTATATTTTCAATGAATCCACACTGGAATCACTGACACTTTTGAGGTCACACCAAGAAGCCATATCCAAAGTAATCTTGTCCACCATATTGGAGAAAACAGGAAAGTATGATGAATTTGAATTGCATTTACTCCGCAATTATAATGGTGTTATATACTTTATAGGTGTAAGGGCAACCTCAAGATGGCCGACAGCGCAGGCCTAGCAGAGGGAGAATCCAAAGATATGAATAAGGCTAACTACAATACATGAGAGAGCTGCTCACCTAGCAGAGGGAGAATCCAAAGAGAACAGGATAAGGATTCTCCATGCTAGGAAGTGAAGTATATACTGTAGTAGCATGGGAGGAATGAAGGAAAACTGTACAGTACACCAGCCACAAGTCCGAATGAATATCACAAGGTACAGGGGGGCATGTGATAACAAAGTGGAAGGGGAATGTACAGGAGTCATGCCAGTGACCTGGGGAAGTGGAGACAAGGAGTAACAAAGTGGAAAAGAAGGATAGAGGTAGCCCAGATGAGCCCTGAAGTGTATGTACGAGTCTGAGTGAGTCCAAGGTGTGGGAAGAGTCCAGAGTCATCAGATGAGACTTGGATGCAAAGTGAATGGGCAGAAGGGAAATGGAAAGGAAGGGGAACGAAAGGGGAACGAAGGGGATGTAGCTAAGAGTCTGTGGGATGAATGGAAAGAGAAAGGAACAAGGAGAAGGGTGTAGGGACAGGGGAATAGGAGAAAATAGGAGTGTCCCCTTACAATAGGCACTCAATTTAATCACAATGTATTCAGGGGGGCCATTGGATTATGTCACCAGTGTGTGCGGTGTTAATTTGTATAGCTAAGGTGCAAACCTGTGCCACTACCCACTAAAACCCCCCAGTGGCTGAACAGGGGACAAGGTTTGAACCCATGCTCTCTGCAGTTGTCAGGGATTGTGGGGATCTATTCTGGAGAGGATGGTAGCCACTATACCATCCAGTCCCCTATTTGGGCAAAATGTTGCCACTGGCATGATATATCATCCCCTGATGTATCACAATCCCTACTAACAGTGATATATCATACTTCTCTTGTAGCCATGTCTGCCACAAAGATCAGACTCGAACTAGCCCAAGAAGATGTGGAGATAGCAATGACAGAGACCTCAGGGCCAGCCAAAGGAACCATCAGTCCCAGCCTGCTGCTCACTCAAGGACTGGACCTTGAGGAACATCAAGCATGACTCAGGCTAGATGTCAAAGCTCTTCTGACAAATCCAACTGAAACCCAGACGACTCAGATCATGGATTGTTGAACACACCTAATGTGCCACATCACAGCCTGGCAGAGTGCTCAAGAAGTGCTCCTTCCTAGTGTTGGCCTATGTAGACACCACATCAATGGCAATGTTAAGTGAGCATCTGTCCATCAACCCTAACAGGGAGGACAAGCATGCGCTGAGTGAAAGACTATTGTCTACTCACTGGTTGTAAGGCTAATACTACTTGTAGCTAGGTAGCTTGAGGCACACACTTAGTAGTTCTCTAAGTAGAGCACTGATAGATTGCAGATGGATACAGGCTCCTTATATACTGTAATCTATCTATGATATAAATAGATCCACAGTCAATACCAGTCAGTATGACTCTCATTGTTAGTAAGATCCTTCTATGAGGTTCTACTGCGGACTGCGGTCTGACTCATGTCCTGATGGTCATGGTCATGTGGAGGTGCATGCGCAACAGACAATTCCACCAATACTTCATTTCCTGAGGACATCAATTTGATGCTTCCTTTGAGTCTTCCATCTGATACCTGCATTGACACAAAATTCCATGACTGCAAATGGCGCCTGCACACTGGGCAAGCTCATGACAATCTTGCTGATCTATGATGACAACTAATCATCATTAGCTCAATGTATCAGTCTAAAGACTGATTTGTTCATGGTCAGCAGCACAATATGAGGAGTGTGACTCTCATCAATAGTATCCAGGCCTGGATCAACTTCTCTAAAAACAGGTACTGGGAGAATTGCATGATGCTTGTACTCAGCAGTGTTCTTGGGAAGTCAGGGTGGGCAACAATTCTGTTGCCTTTAGAGGACTCCAACATATGGAGTCTCAGAGCTGGTGATGGTGCCAGTAGTTCCAAAGGGAGTTGAACTCTTTTGTGGATATGGATGGTCTAGCAAACAAATGATCAGGAGATGTCAGAAACCATGAGTGAAGGTTTGTTTTTCTTTCAACTATTTTACATGAGCTAATGTTATGTTTTCAGCACTTCAGATAGAGTGGTGCAAGTCAAGGGCATGAGCACATAGGTGGCAAGAGGAGTGCATATTGCTTAAAGAGGAAATGCATCAAATCCTCCAGTTTCATGATTGGCAGGCTCAGATCTGGCAGGAACGAGCTGACAGAGTTGAAGCTTCAAGTGGTGCTCACATGTACGCCATGCAGCAGAAGCACTCATGGGAAACGTTGGCATCAACTTGCACCAAGGCCTGAAGGAACATTGAACAGTACATGGAGCTAGGAGAGGGGGTAGAGTTGGCAGGTGAACCATTAGCCGAAGCAAGCCTTAGCCATATGACACAGGAAGAGAAGGGTGCAGTAACAACCGGTGTAGAGGCAAGCAATAGTGGTAGCTAGTGTGGGTAGTGTTAAGGAATCCATTCAACTTTTACAGACTGATCAAGCAGTGACAGCGGATGACAGATAATGCCAGATTCAATATCTGATCCCTTCCATACTGGGACAAAGGCACAGGCTGAGTATATATGGTAATGAGGTGGTATTGTGCCCAATGATGGTCACAGGTCCTGCAGGTTTGAAGGAGGGTCACGTGGTCCAGCACATGACTAGTGGAAGGTGATATATCATGACCACCCTGTCATTACTGTAAGGGCAACCTCAAGATGGCCGACAGCGCAGGCCTAGCAGAGGGAGAATCCAAAGATAATGAATAAGACTAACTACAATACATGAGAGAGCTGCTTACCTAGCAGAGGGAGAATCCAAAGAGAACAGAATAAGGATTCTCCATGCTAGGAAGCAAATTATATACTGTAGTAGCATGGGAGGAATGAAGGATAACTGTACAGTACACCAGCCACAAGTCTGAATGAATATCACAAGGTACGAGGGGGCATGTGATAATGAAGTGGAAGGGGAATGTACAGGAGTCGTGCCAGCGACCCGGGGAAGGAAGGGTGAAGAGTAATGAAGTGGGGGAAGGAGGTAATGGTAGCCTGGATGAGCCCCAAAGTGTATATACAAGTCCGAGCGAGTCCGAAGTGTGGGAAGACTCCGGAGTCACTGGACATGACTTGGATGTGAAAGGAGTGGGTGGAAAGGAAGTGGAAAGGAAAGGGAACGAAAGAAATGTAGGTAAGAGTCTGTGGGATGAAGGAAAGGAGAAAGGAATGAGGAGGAAGGGAGGGGAACAGGGGGAATAGGAGAAAATAGGAGTGTCCCCTTATAATTACTGTATACTATATATCACTTGTACTGCTACAGGTGGTGCCCTACCAAGTGTTCTGCCTGCTGGATTCCTGACTTCGACCAGGTGTTGATCACAAGCAAGCTCCAGTGTACAGTGTGCATACCAGTTTCATTCCTATCAAATGGATAGTGTGTTGACACATGCCCAGCTGGGACAGTTGTCTCATCACAAGACAATTTCACATGCACTCGTACATCTTCTCCTTCCCCTTCATCTTTGCTTCTGATGCTCACAATTTCTTCTGTATATAGCATGTGACTCCTCGTGCAGCTCCTGCACCAGCAACCCCAAGTTCTATCTTGCCTGCATGAACAACCAGCTTGCCACCTCAGATGGGATATGTGTCCAATCCTGCCCCTCAAACACCTTCTCCCCCTCAAGCACCTGCACATCGTTCCACCCTGACTGTGCCTCATGCTCTGATAGTGCCTTCAACAAGTGCACTGCTTGCCCACCAGAGTGCCCCATCCTTACCAACAGCTGCTGCCTCCCCACCTGCACAAAATTGCAGTTCCCATCCTCCTGCCTCACATGCTCCGACAACACACAGTTCCTGCATGCAGGACAGTGTGTCACTGTGAACTGCAGCAGTCCCTCGACAGTTCTCCCTGGATTAGGTGTCTGCCCCCCTGAGCTGGTATCCATGGCCCAGCCCTCTGGAATGGGGACCATGCCCCTGCTACCCACCATCATAGGCCTCGACATGCCCACCATTGTCACAAACTCAGGCAAACACATGCTCAAGTGGTGGCAAATCCTCCTCATGGCCTTGGGCTGCACGTTCATCTTTTTGTGATCATATGGCTGTTTAGGCAGCGCACAAGGAAAGCTCACACGAAAGGACTGCAGTGCATATGGAACACCTGAGAAACCTGGGTTCTGAGAGATTCTCGCCTCAGCATAATCCATGGGGGTCAAGGCCTGAAGCTGAAGTTACAGGTCCAAGGAGAAGTTTTTTGAGGGGGGTCTACCATGGAAGTCATTGGTGGATGGGGAGCAAGGCCGAATGTAGTATGACTGAGGAGTGAGGTGTCCATGTAGCCACATTATAATACCCATTGGATTTTCCTGACCATCACATTATAATGCCCTTGCCTGTGAGACCCCCCCCCCCCCAAGTCAACATTATAATGTGCAGGATTGTGGCTCCATCATGGGTCTGTGCCTGCATTATAATGCCACTGTGCAATAGTGGTGGATGAATTATAATGTTGTGATGTCACTTTTGGATAATTCAGCACTGTTGAACATATCAAGAAAATGAGCATACTGTATGATCAATAGCACAGTACCCTAGTTGTGAATGGCCAGGTGCATTTACAGCTCTGGTGGTAGTATAAACTCTGCCGATATCTGTACAGTGTGGATAATTGGTCAGACAAGACCAGCAAACATTGAGCAGACATCAATCACCATCATATGTGCACTGTTGCATTGATGCGAGGTATTAAGCAGGGACCTCGTAGATGGTGTCAGAACAGAAAATGTAGTCACTTCAAGTCTGAACACAGTGGAGGGCATATCAGAGTTGATTAAGTCGGTCACTATGGCCAAATCACGACAGGCAGCAAGTGGGCATCAAAGTCTGGAAACATAAGATAATGAAATATCTCTTGCTAGGTTGTTCCTACACTCACGTAAACAGCTGTTAACAGATGTAGACATTGGTACACACCAGCCAATATATAATTTGTCCCCAATCATGTGTTCAATGTTCTCATTGAAAAGGTCAGACCAATGTGCTACTGCAAAGCAACTCAACTTGTAAGTATAGTAAGTGATCCAACTCATAGTTCAGTGTGTGCGTGCTCTACACTTGTTCGCAAATAAATTCCAGGTGTGCAAGTCACATACTGCTACATATTAAACAATAGCACCTGAAGACCACCCGCTATGGTAGTAGGCTTTGCCCTCAGTAGCTGCTATGTCCATTGCCCTTACCAACTCTCTACAAGGCTTGTGGACGGACACCAAGTGAGAGATTATATCTACTCTAGTTGCCAACTCATTGTGTTAAGTAGTAACTAATACACTCCACCAAGAGCCCTAATGTATCACATCTAGAATGGATTCATGGCAGACTTGGTTGAAGTCTAATAGAAATACAAATTTACAATATACTGCAGGGCTAGTTATGTATCGTATGTATTTATTTATTTATTTATTTATTTATTTATTTTTTGAGTCTCAGTTTTACCTCCATTGTGGCGAAGCCATATGTGGGAGGGCGCCTGTACTGTAAGTATGTAAATGTAAACTAGTTCGGCCATTGACCATTCCTGCACAGCGGCCTGGTGCCACTGAGTGGCAGCCTGGCGGTGAGCACCGCGAGTAGTCGGTGGCCCATGGGACGCACTGTTTAGTAAGTAGACTATAACGAGTTAGAGTAAGATAATCAGAAAGAGAAAGTGAAAGAGCAGGATCCTGAGCCCGAGTCATCGCCTCCTCCCTGCACCCTCAACTCTCCTGCCTTCCGTCCTGCCTGAGCCCCCCATCTTCTTCCCCTGTCCCATCCCTCCAGTTCCACCGTATCCGGCCTGTTTCCTCCACAAATCTAATAACGGCTTCGAAGTGCTTGACGTTGGCTAGTAGACGGTCTGCGTGGGTGGCTACTCTGCCCAGCTTCGCTCGCAGCTTCTCCCTGGCTACTCGGTGTGCCATGCATTGCGTCAGATAATGTGTTGTAGTCTCGTCGTATAGGCCACATCTCTGGCATATGGGTGAGACTGCCCTCTTGATTCGGTACAGGTATTGAGCGAGGGGGATGTGGCCGGTTATTAGCTGCGTGATAATGCTGGCGTGTTTCCTCGACATGGATGCTAACGCCTCCCGCAAGCGCCGTGATGGTGCCTCCAAGCCGAGTCTGGCCATCCTCATATATCTGGGAGAAGTTCGCCATCCCTTCTGTGCCCTCTTTCGTAGCTTCGCATCGAAGGCCTGTAACAGGGCAGACTTGCTCTTCCTCACCGCGCCCTCTGCCCGCAGCACTCTGGGTAGTTTCGTCCTGTCGATTCCCTGCCCCTTGGCTGCCTGCTTCGCTTCCTCATCTGCCCACTCATTTCCCTCCACCCCTGCATGTCCTGGAATCCATCGAACTGTGAGCTGCAGCCCAGTGTGCCTCTTCTTGGTCTTTACAAAGACCTCGTGGAAGTAGTCGAGGAGGTAGTGTCCAGGTCCTGGGCGTCGAGAGCTGAGCGCGCGGATGGATGCCTGATTATCCACGTAGATAGTTGCCTTTTCAACGTAGACCTGCCGCCGAATCAGTTCCATTCCCATGGCTAAAGCAGCGCACTCCCCGTTGTACACTGTGCATTCCTTGCTGCTCCCCAACCGTAATCTTGCTGCCTCTCGCCGCTGCCCGTTTGACATCATCGCTGCCGCCGCCCCAATTCCCCCTTCGTACCCTGAGCCATCTGTGTACACCTTCACTCTGTTGCTGTCCCGACGTTCCTCTTCCATAGCCTTCTCTCTATCCTCGGTAATGCACCACTTGACCCTCGATTTCCACTTGGCATCCCATCGTGTGGCCTGAATTTTTTCGATGTTCTTTGGCGAGATTCTGAAGTCGTGGAGAAGTGCGTGGATCGGGGTGCGGTGTCGCTGGACATCCCTGACCGCTGCTCTCTGGACATGTTTGAAGAGCGGATGAGTCGGTGGGAGCGCTGCAAGTCGGAGTGCTGCTTTGTATCGGAACCTCTCAACCATTAAGTGAAAAGGTAGGTATCCCGTGATGACCTCCAGAACGTCGCTGGCCGTGGATCGCATCCCACCGGTAACCATAAGCATCGCTTGCCGCTGTGTGGCAGCCAGCTTGCCTACGATAGCCCGCTGTGTCCTCATGCCCTTGGAGCGTTGCTGCTCTGTCAGGGCCCTCCGTGGTGGTGTGAGGTATATTTCCGCCCCATACATGATCCTTGGTAGGGCGATGGCTTTGTACAGCTGCCCGGCGTATTTCGCGGTTATGCCTAGTGATGGCCGTGCAAGCTGGGTGAATCTTGATATCCAATCCCGTGCTTTGGCAAGGGCGGCTGCTCCCTGTCTATTCCACTGTAGTTCCCTGTCAAATAGAATGCCAAGGAATCGCACCTGTTCTGCTGATCTGATGGTGTACTCCCCCAGTGTCAAGTTCGATCGTGGCATTGGCACCCGCCGATTGAGTAAGAAGGTGTGGCGGACTTGCTTCCGTGTCATGTCCAGGAGTTGGAACTTGTCCACTCCGAACTCACAGTTATGTCTTCTTGCCCACTCAAAGATGCCATCCTCGCCCATCATGATCTCCCTGAGTCGTTCGTGCGTATCTTGAAAGGTTGCTCCCGTTACCACTATGGCGGCGTCATCAATGAAGAGAAGTCCCAGCTCTGACTTCGTGCCCTTGACCGATCTGAGGATGCTAGCGTTGTACAGTATGTATAGGGCGACTGAGAGTGGGTCTCCCTGGTCAAGACCGTTGATGACTGGAAAGGGCGCGGACCTGAAGTTGTCAAAAGTTAGTATGGTAGCGCGTCCCTCTAGCCGG
This sequence comes from Pleurotus eryngii var. eryngii, assembly GCA_029467805.1. Lineage (NCBI taxonomy): Eukaryota > Fungi > Basidiomycota > Agaricomycetes > Agaricales > Pleurotaceae > Pleurotus > Pleurotus eryngii. The sequence goes on along the minus strand of SZVJ01000042.1, from coordinate 38,499 downwards.
CGCAGGACCCATTCAACATATTCATTTGGGATGCCAGCCTCGCGCATGTTGTGCAGTAATCGGTCTATCGCAACGCTGGGAAAGGCACCTTTTACGTCGAGAAATAGAGCCGACGCAACTTCATTCCTGCGCCACGCGTCCATTACCGTTTTCGTAAGTAGGTGTACTGAATCCATCGTTGACCTTCCCGGTCTTCCCCCAAAGTGGTTTGGAGGAAGGATGTGATGTCTCTCGATGCAAGAGATGAGTTCATCTGCGATGCAAGAATTCAGTAACCTGGCTATTCCGTGAGATAAAGTTACCGGTCTCCATGCTCCTGGGATGGTGTAGTCGGATTTCCCTGGCTTTTGAATGACGACCGACTCTGTCTCTGCCCACGCTTCCGGGTAGAACTCGAGGTCAAACGTGGCCCTGAACAAGGGGCCGAGGTGTGGTATCAGCACGTCCGCACAATGGGTGAAGACACTGTTGGGAGGGGTTCCTGGTTTCGTTGCCTTATAAGGTGATAACCACCGAATGGTGGCTGCAATTTGGTGGTCTGCAATGTTCCTGAAGTTCCATTTGGGTGGTGGATACTCCGCGTCTGGCAGTACTGAGGACATTAACGGCGGTGGTGGATAGAATAGTTTGTAGAAGGTGTCGGCCTTGTCCCTATTTGCTGTCAGTCGTAGCTCCCTGCCTCCTACCTCGACTTTTAACGCTGGCATGCATATCGCTCCCCCATCAGTTCCTGGTTCTGAGACAAATCTCCCAGCAACAAATACTGTGTTATTGTCCACGCCTTTGAGGAACTCTCGCCAGTGCTCCCGTTTGGCGCTCTTGATGGCATCCGCTAGGTGATTCCTCGCTTTCCGGAACTCTTCATGTACAGGATGGTTCGGTTGGTGTCGCTTCTTGTACGAAGTGCGTGAGAGCTTGCCTACTGCCTTCCTTTCTGCAGCTAGGTCCGCGTTCCACCATCGTTTGCAAAAGGGGCTCGGTTTTGAGACTGGGACAATCTCATCGTTGTCAATTACTGCTTGAATTGTGTTCTCCAGCTCGGCCCTTCGTCGCTCGAACTCATCGATGGATTGGATCTCTGCTGGTGGATCCGTCGTGCCAAGCAGCTCCTCTAGTGACTCTCTGAATCTCGTCCAGTCTGCCGCTCTGAAGTTCTTGCGTGCCTGTGGTTCCGTTCTCTCCAAGTTTATCTCTAGTTCCGTCACGATCGTGATATGGTCCGTTTTCGGCGGGCGTAGCCGGGGCTCCGTGTCGCACTTCACGACTGAACCTCGCATCTCCTCTGCACACCAGACATTATCGACTCACGTGTAGTTTCCGGTTCGATGCGCCTGTAGTGTTGGAGTCCCTTTTGCCAATGTCATCACCATCCCATACCTATCTGCCATTTCTATCAGTCATTCAGCGACGTTGATGTTCTGCCTTGTAAAGAGGTGCAGGTTTCGCTCCTCGTCCCAGGTCCAGTGGTGCCTGTTGAAGTCACCAGCCCAGATCATGCAGGCATGAATGCCTGCCGCCCTCCTGTGTTCTTCTTCAAGCAGAAGGCTCTCGACAGCTCGCATGCTGCGATCATGGTTACAGTCATTGTATATGTTGATGATACAGAGCCAATCCCCTGGTCCGCACTTGATGTCCAGTCCAACTACATCCAGCGAGTCGATCGGCAGCTGGATGTAGTGGTCTGACTTGATGCGTGTCGATATCATGGTGACCGCTCGTGTTTTCTCTGGCTCCCTGTCCCGTGTGGTAGGATAGATCACGTTGAATCGTGATATTGCTCTGGTTAGACCATCTCGACCTAGCCATGGCTCCTGTAAAAGAATGATGTCGAAGTTAGCGATTGAGTTGATTAACTGACTCTGTCCCTCGAGGGACTTATTTGTATTAAGCTGAAATATCCTGGTCTTGAATTGACCTGGCTCGTCTTCACTCATCAGTCGGTTGCGATGTCCTGGGCATGTCTGACGCTCCCAACCCCCAGTGTTCATCTACGTTCGCTCCCGCTCCTTCGTCCGTAGTCTGTGATTGCTCCCTCCCCTCTGACGTTTGTGTCCCTGGTTGTTTGTCGCCAATTCGCGCCCTTGGCCCGGTCGGAATTCCCGTCATGTCGAATCGGAGTGTTCCTCTGTGGTCGCGGAAGGTTTGACTCATTCCTCCTCCATATCCCCTCTGCCCCTCTGCTGGGCGTTCACCGTCCCTGCTCTCCTTCGCCATTTGTCGGCCCGTTGGTCCCCATGCCTCTTCGATGAGCACCAGCTCCTCCCACGTTCTGGGATCCTGGTCGTCCACGAAGTATCTGTAGCTCACCTCTGGGTTCGCCTTCCGCCACGCCTCAAGTCGTTGCTGTCGGATTTCGCAACTCCTGTCGCCTGCGCCATGTCCGGGTTTCTTGCAGTTCGAGCACCATTTACGCGAAGGGTGGGGGCATTGGGCTGATCTATGGTCCTGTCTGCAGTGTCCGCAGATATCGTGCTGCGCAATCGTACAGTTGCTTGCATAGTGGCCGTCACCGATGGAGTGGCACTTATAGCAGATCGGTGGCTCCTGAATGTCTTTCCGTATGGTTATCATCTTGCCTCCGATGAAGAGCCCGTCCCGAATGGCCTTGTTCGCCTGGTTCTTGTCCTCAAACCTGATCTTCATGTGCGCGTATTGCTGTGATGGTGACCGCCGTTCCGGTGGCCTGATCCAGCCCGCTGACCGTATGCTGCCTTTGTCAAGCCCTCCCTCTTGCTCGATGCTGAGAAGCGAACCCTTCTCGTTCGGGTTGAAGTTGATGGGTACGTACTCTGCAACCACAGTTAGCATTGGTGTCCTCATCTTGGACATACCATTAAAGCCTGCCAGGAATCCCTCCGTGACATCCTCCTGACTGAGCCACCTCCTTGCTTCGGCTGAATTGAGGGTTAGCACAACGTCCCCTCCCTTCATCTTCCGTGCTCCCAAGAACTTCAGGCCGTCGGGACATCCTTTGATGAGTCGGATGCCGCCCAGCGCGAGGTTTGCCTTCTCTGTTAGCTCCCTCTCGTTCAGCTTCGCGAGGTCGTATTCTTCCAGGTTGATCCCTTCAGCCCTCTGAATGATAATTTGTCGGGTGCGAATTTCCTGCCTGTCCATCACGGCAGCTGCCTTCGTCGGGGTAGCTGTCCTTCTCGCTGCGTCTGCGTAGGATCGTGCCGTCAGTGCGTCGGGTGTGCTCCGCATCTCGTTTTTTGCTGCTTTGACTGCCTCCGCCGCGTCCTGCACTTCTACTAGTGTTTCCGCTGCTCGGTGTTCTATGTCCGCTACTTGCCTGACCAGGTTTCGCATTTCGTCTACTATGCTCCCAATGTCCTTCGAGATTGCTTCCGCGATGTCGTTTGTCATGTGCTGCCTTGCCATTGCATCCACCACATCTGCCAGCGCCATGAGTCCTTCTTGGGCAGCTTTCGGCATCTTGATTGCATTCGCGATGAGTCGGATCGTCCTTGACACCCATTTCTCGTCCATTTGCTCGTGATCCTGGCTATATCCCTTCTTTACCAGGATGTCTCTGCCTTGCTTCATCATCCTTCCCCACACGTTGTTCATTAGGATATTCACTGTTGGCCGCCCTGTGTCATCTGTGCTACCTCCTATTCCCTCCGACATCCCTCTGTCTCGTTCGTGTGTATGTTGCACGTTGGTGTTTGTGTGAATGTGATGCTCTCGGTGTGTATTCTTCTACTCTATTCTATCCTCTTCACCCTACCCTTGTCCAGGACGAACCGTGGGAAAGCAGTGAGCGGTGGTGGTGAGAAAGAAAAGAAAAGTCCATCGTATGTACTGATTCTTGCAGTGAAAGGCTTAGCAATGGTATTTTAGCAATACCAACAGTATGGACTGAGACAAGGAGTAGGTGAAGGAGCAGGTGAAGGGGCAGGTGAAGCGCCACACACTGTCACTGGCAACAATCCAGATCACTCGAGGATGGCAAAAGTTTGATCATGATCTAGGAAACAAGGTCACACAGCCCAGACACAGCCAACATTATTGAGCAAAGCTACATTACAATATGTTCACTTGGTGAGATGTGGTGACATTATAATGTGGCCTGGGGGGGTATCAGTGAGTGGTACATTATAATGTCACTGGCAGGATAATCCCTGAGGAATTATAATGTGCTTACATGGATTGTTGGAGGAGCTGTATTGATTTTAAAGAATATGTTTGTGGATGAGGATTGGTAGACTCACCTGATGTGTGAGCTTTAGCATTTGAGCCTATGCCAAGCTGTTAAACAGGTCACCCCCCTCCCTCCCCTCCACAGCCAGATCCCCACCAAGCTACAAGCTCCCAATCCCACTGCATTACCACATATATGGATACACACGATTTGGGCAGATGCGGTCTTCATGGTGCCTTGGATGGGGGATATGAGAAATGATGGCTGGTGTATTTGGTGCACAGGACATCTTTTGGATCTCTGGCATAGAGAGTTGCATTTGCTAGGAGAAGATGGTGGTCATGTTGAATTGGGTCAGTTTTGCAACTGTGCAACAGCCTGTGTGCTTGTCTCCATTGATGGCTTCCTCACTGCACAATGGGTGTTTAGAATTCATATCATTCTCTCCTCAGGCTCAATATCCACCAAATTGATGCTTAATCCGACATCCATGATGCATTCCTCACTGTGGTCATCACCTCTTGTAGGGTCTGGGGGTCATGCTAACAGGCTAGCAAACTTAATTTAAGTCTAGCAATAATGTACATAGCTTGAGCTCACCTCATATGTGTGCTTGTAGGCACTCACTCGCTGGGCATATAGTTTCTACATTGAACTCATGCCCTACCAGTAGCACTTTGAGGCGAGGAACCCACCAGTGTGTCCCACAGATCCATATTGCACTTATTTACATTTATGCATGTTATTGCATGATGGTACACACCTCCGACACCAACAACAGTTCCTTTACCCATTGATCTTGTTTTCATAGTGCATCGGCAACTGCATCTTCATCAATATAATCTACATCACCATATATGGACCTCGACTCACTCTGGGAAGGAACTCAGACTCAGAATGACTCATGGACTATACATCTGAATTGCTCATGCCTTTCCAACTGCAGGCAAGACACTCAGTGCTGCAAATACTCTCAACTGATAGCCTTCTCCTTCTCAAACAGGAGCAACAGACTTACCAGCCTCATCTATGCAACTGCACAGACTCTCTTGAACCCACAAGAATGTCCAGTCAATGGAATTTGGAATTTGATTTCCACCACCCATGAGCCTACTGGCAAATCTCTGTGCTGATTGTGACCGAGAGAGACTGTGGGTTGGTGGTTGGTGGAGATGGCCGTGAATCAGCAGGTGGGACTCTCCTTTGATTTGACAAGGTCACCACTGGATCCCTTCAGCCTACAACTACAGCGGAGGATCTATATGTAAGATTGTTTCCTATGCCAACATGGTGTTTGCCATGGCTGTTCTTTTTACACAGATGGCTGATTTGCTGTCAGCACTCTATGCCAGCCACTCTTGGGTTGCCATTCCCCGCAGCACAAGCGTACGCGCATCTGAATCAATTAGGGTTTCCCTACCTGCCAGGGGGTCACAAAGGTGTCCACCATTAGGTTTTTTGCCTTATAACCCCTAACAGACAACAAGGGGCATGTCAAACACTTAAATAGTCAATGTGGTAGACTTAGAGTCGTGCGGTTCATGCACATTACGCATTTCGTAGTCGTTGATGCTGGAAGATTGGGCAAACATTTCTCAGATCACCAAAGACCCACGAACGGCTCACGTATACATCTCAGAGTTGCTTAAGGTTACCCCCCTAACGGATCTTTATAAAGCTTCGCAAGGGAATACAAGGGAATAAGGTCGAGATTTGTATTACAGATCAATAACGCAGGGTTCTTCACGCAGTTTCTCAACTTACAAGATCTTGCACTTCTTGGTAGTAGGCTTCTCCCCATCCAGGCATCGCTTGTTACTGAGCAACTGGGTTGCAAGCAAAGTATCAGCATCAGAGGCATCAACTAGGTCATCGTTGTCCAAGACTAGCCTTCCTGCCATTTGCTGCATCGAGTGCCAGCTGTGTCCCGTGGACCCACTCCTTGATGCGCAGAAGCGGATCGCTGAGAGGAATACAGCTACGTATCGCACGGAGGGTGCCGCCCATGGTCTTGCGGGATGGGCAGGACCTCTTTGGGCGAGCTGAGGGGGAAGGTGGCGTGGGTGGTTTGCGCTTGCTGATTCGGCGTTGGATGGTTGAAGCCTCGTTCCAGTGTTCGTCGTTGGGATCGTCGTCATCGCCTCCCGATTCATCATCATCCTCGCTGTCTCCAGTGTCACTGCTACCAGGCGGCGGGTTGAACACTGTGTCCTCCAGAAATCGAGTGGGAGGAGTCGTGGTCCAAGCATAATAGATGTCAAGAACGGAGGATAGAATCGGAGTAGTAATAAGCAGTGAGCGGTACACATCTAAGGGCAAGTGCGAGACTTGAAGTCCAAGCTCGAAAATGGCGAACTTGGGGTGAATATGGGACTTTAAGGGTGAATGGAGTCGAAAGGGAAGAAGTAATTTACAACATCTTCAGGGCGCAGTGAGGGATCCTCTGCAGTGGGTACGCGGAGGTAGCGGGTAATAGTGGCAATCTCCATATTGCGGAGAGGGAGAAATCGGTACAAGAAATGGCCATTCTAAGTAATCGTCAGACATGGAAGATAGAAGGACATAGATGCAAAAACGTACAGGAATTTTGTGGAAATCGGTTCGCTCAGCAAGAAAATGCGAGTGGAGTTTGGTAAGTGAATCGTGATATTGCATTACTATATCGTCCGAAGGCAGTAGGCCCCATTCAGATGCATCATGCGACGCGTGCAGTCCGCTACTGCCTGGAAAGAAGTCGAGAAAACTCTTGAAACAGAGAACACAGTGACCGCTTACATGGGAACACATTGCAACGAGTATCCAGATTGAGAGTGCGGCGCGTCATGCCCCAGTACCACTCCAGCTTGTTCATCTGGAATGCGTATTGAGATGTGCGCACACATTATAGGCATGATACTCACGAGTTTATTGTTTGAGGAGAGCGCTCTTGGGACAAGGTGAGCGTATTCCACGCCATTAGCCGTGGCATGGTTTTCGAGGAGGCAGAATGCGCCATGGGGGCAAACAGAGTGGACACGGGCGACATAACTATCGCGCCTACCTAGTCCTGTTGATCGTGATGTAGGCGTGGCTTCCAATGGCAAGTTGGACAAGGTGCAAGTTGCAGGTAAGTATGTAGCCCTGGTAAATACCCGCTCCCTTACTATTCAAAGTCCGACTCCGTTGAACAAGCCACCACCCGCATCATGTCCAGCAAATCATTGCCTACGTCCGTATTCGAATCATTGCTTCCAAAGCTCGCTGTAGTCCTGGAGCTTACGCAAAACTTGGAGGGTTCCATGACACCCCAAGCGAGGAATGCCCTCCTTCAAGCGGTTAATCATTTCCTCAAAGTTCCGCATTGAGATTCTGATTGTGGGGATAGACCAACGACTTCAAAAATACTCTGAATCACGCGAAGGAATTAGCGAAGTCGCTGCCTGGCGGAGAGCTCACGACCAAGGATCAGGACGAGGTGATCCAAATGCTGGAACAAATACGAGATCAGAAAAAGTGGGTCTTTCCCTGCCGGAGTTTTCGAACGTTTGTACTCACTGCGGTCGTGCTCTAAGGCGCCAGCTGCTCGAGTTTTCGACCACGGTCCTGGAGACATCTCATGTATCAAACGCCGAAGCGCAAATGGAACTGGATTCCATGGCCTCAACCCCTTCTCAGAACTAGGCAGTCCTTTGTAAGGATGGCATCTGAATTATGGCCAAGCCCTTTTTGAGGGATCTACATGAGCAACTCCTACTCTAGTAGATGCATTCCTCCCGGACGCTACTTCCTGCATCGTTCCCATCGCGCGCGTAGAACCTCTTCGTTTCAGCGACCTTGGTTTTCAACTAGCTTTCGGACAGCGGACTCATCCAGTTAGCAGTCGAGGTTTGCCTGCACCCCAGGGAATACATCAGACAGCCCCTGCGCACCACCAAACACTCGAGTAGTAGATGTAAAAATACATTGTTTCGAGACATCATAGTTACAGACAAGATCGGGCTATAGCTATCGATATAGGTTAGTCGCATACAACACTTCTGCACGTTCCGGACATAGTCAGTACGAGCACCGGTCAGTACCGAAGGCACGTCGTCAGAAATCATAAATGATGGGTACGAGGAGTGCAAATAGAAACAGAGGTTGTAAGGGAGGGAGGGGGAGAGTGCAATCGACATACGGATATACAACTACATCACTATGCAGACAGTCTACTACTAAAGTACTAAACATCTACTCGCGATCAGGACCAGGGTGACGACCATTAGAGTAGACGCGAGCCTGTCGTTGGCTCTCGGTGTATCGGTGTTCGGTGTATAGGAGCGTAAATGCACAATGTAAGTACGTTGGTATCGGCGGTAAGTATACAGGTTTACAGGGTCAGAAATACAAAGGAAGAAGAAAAGAGAAATTCAGAAAATATCCCTGGTCGTTTGGAAATAGTGAGGGGGTGTGAACGGCAGACAGCCCGTCAGATTTTCATGAACGGAGGGTATTCAAGTTCATATTTGCGTTCGTTCTGGCGAATTGCGAGTGCGGTCGCAGTTCGCGAGGGTGATCATTGGAGTTGACCGAGGAGAGCGAGAGCGTTCTTCGGTTGCATGTGTGAGGGCCGCATCGTGTAACCGAATCTTCTTCGATCCAGGCCCGGACAAGGTTCTCCCCTCCTTTGCAGCCCATTCGCTATCCTTTCATCCCATCAAGAGGTTCACAACTGCCCAGCAGCGGCAAAGCTCCCAACAGTCGGCGACGTATCAGGCGCACTCATCCCTCGTCGTCTCCCAGCAACTATGCCACCATACGAAGAAGGCGGCGGCGCCCCGCTTCGATCCACATTCATAGCGTGCGACTGCGGAGGCGAAAGGTGTTGCTGTTGCTGTTGCTGATCTCGTTGTTGCTGTTGCTGATCGCGCCGTTGCTGCTGTTGCCCGCGTCTATATCCAATCTCTCTCCGTCTATAATCCTCATCAGCTGCCGCGTCGTCATCATCTCCATTCTCTCCGCCCTCCTCTCCAAAGCCACACCCACTCCTTCGATTCAACATCGCCCTCTTCGCATTCATCGGCGCCAAAGTCTGCGAGGGCAGCCTCTTAAACGACGGTCTGGACATCGACCCCGAATCGCCACCTTCCTCACTCGCATTGCTGCTCTCATCCAAAGAGGCCGTGGATCCCCTCGATGGTGGGCTCGGATTCCCAAATCCGTGCCCATCGTGCTGCTGTTCGTGGTCGTTCGCAAGATACGCAAAGATCGCGTTCGCGTTCGCACTGACATTCGCGTGAGAATGGTGTGCAGGGTTCGCCGAAGTATGGGGGTGAGAGTGGGACTTCCCGAACGCATTCGCCAGTGATAGGGGAGAGGAACTTGAAGGCCGACTCCCACCACTAGAAGATCCGGGTGGGTGATATTCATATCCTCGCTTCTGCGGCGGCTGCATCTGCTGCGGATTCGCACTCGGGTTAGGATTCGAGCTGGAACTCGCTTTCCCCAACGCAACTGGGCTCATGCCCGAGCTCGCAGTAGCACCCCTGCTCCTCTTCATCGCCAGGTCCATATTTAGATTGAGATTAAGGGGAGGCCGCCGCGCCAATATCGCAGCTTCGTAAGATCGAAGATCGTCCGAGTTCCCGTGTAGCGTTGTTCGAATAGATGAGGTCGCGCCGTTTCCGCCATCATTTCCGCCACCGTTACCACTGGGCTGATAAGCGTACCCAAATTGTGATTGCGACCTCTCGGTAGAAGGAGTCTGTACGCTGGGCAACGACGAGACTCTCGCGCGGCGGTACGGTGGACCCGGTGAAACGGGGTTGGATGGACCGCTGCCACTGCCGCTATCGCTGAATGAGAAATTGAGGCCGTTTGGTGTCGACCCTTGGAGCGGTGTGCGAAGATACTGTTTCCAACTCTCTTTGAGAACCTTAAGTTCCTCGTCACGAGAGGCGGATGAGCCATGGGTAGAGTTAGCGGAGAGGGGCTGAATAGGATGACTAGTAACCTTGCAATTATTATTATTAATATTATTATTATTGGTGATTGAAGCAGTCGACGATTTTGGTGGCATTGGTGTCGCATCTGGGTCACCAGGGTACATATCCATGCCGTTGCTGGTGAAGAACGGAGCGCCGTCGTTCGACAATCCAGCCAAAATACTTGGGTCGTCCAGGCTCATTAGCCCGAATGCTGACGAAAATCCACCCTCTTGCTGCCCAGAATCAGCATTGGGGTTGGGATGGGGAGGCAGCCCGGATTGCATGCCTTGATTACTTCCTTGCTGATGCTGTTGGGCGGGGTGAGGTTGATGATACCGTAAATAATTATGATGGGCTTGGGCTTGGGCATCCTGTATTCCAATCGAATTAGCCTGGCTCTCACTCGACGGAGCAGTGAGGATATCCTTGATGTGTTCATCCAAGTCACTCAAACTTACGTGGTACGCGTGCTGCTGCTGCGAGGCCACATCATCGAGAGGAAGATGAACGCTTGATGAAGATGCTGATGATGGCACCGAGTGACTCGATGAATCACTGCTAAATTCAACAGAGGGATGACGATCGTGGGGCACACGACGAACGGTGTAAGAGGGGATGTACGTATCAGCCGCTACCGGCGGATATGTGAATGATGGATGGTCTGATTTCGGGTGATGATCTGTGGCGGCGACAGGTCTGCTTCCCGCTGCGAGTTGCGCGGTGGTCTCTGATCCCCAACCCAGCCAAGACGTAGCACCCGCATTCCGGGGGTCATTGTAGAGCGTTGGGCCGGATGGCTGGGGGAGGGTCATACGCCGCATATAATCTGCTTGCGAGCGAAATTTTGTTGTAATCGCTGCTACCCGGCATGGCGAGCGATGGAGGCGCCGAGTCGGCGGTGGATGTGTATAAGTTGGGGAAGGTAAATGATGTGTTGTAGGAGGTGGGATCGCCGGAGATGGGCGCGATCGACGGTGGAGCTGGACCAAGCAGGAAATCGTCGGCCGTACCGTAACTAGAGAGTCTCGAGGACGTTGAATTGGCCGGAGGATGGGGATTATGGCCCGGTCCAATAGGGGCCGTCTGCCGGTGAAACTTGACAAAAGTGCACCGACATTTCCGTTGGATACATTTCGCTGCGAACGGTTCAGCAGGCGCTGAGACAACCCAAAATCGACTCACAGCACGGATTGGCGCCATCGCAAGGCAAACTCGACTGTACACATTGATCGCACGCCTGTTTGGACGTCGACGCTCTCGAAGCTGAAGCAGACCCTTTCCTTCGAGTCGTCGTTGCTCCGGCTGGAGGCTTTTCGTCGGCGTGGCACTTATTCACGTGTCGAGAAAGCAAGTCACTGTATGAAGTGAGTCTCTGGAGTCGAAAAGCACCAAATTACACCAACCTTCTAGCAAACTGGTCCCCACAAAACTGGCATTTGTATGGCCTGTCGCCGGTGTCTGGAGAGTGGCGCATTAGTTAATGATCGGAAGGGGAGCCGATGGAGCAGGGGTCCTGACTCCAACTCACGGGAGCGCATATGGCGCGCAACATGCTGGGGGCGGGTGAACGTCGCCTGGCACACTGAACACTTGTGGTCGCCGCCCATGACAGTGAGCAACGAGGATGATGGTGGAGAGAGGGAAAGAGTTCGAAAGACCAAAGGGAACTAAGACCGAAATTTAATAATCACCCTTCTTTTCGACACCATTACGTCATGCTTCGCACGCACACTTAATTTACACCAAACATTCTGTTTTTGCCTGTTTTCCTCGCGCAACATCTTTAGCTCGCCGTAATTATTGCTGCTGCCGTATGCCCTTATATACTTTCACCACTGCGAGTCTGGAACGGGCGACTTTGCGCGGAAAATCTGCAGCAAAGAATTGCAAGAATCATGACGTCGGGAAGACAAGATCAAGCCCTGACGTCATCACCCTGAAGTTACCCTGCGACCCCATTCTTCTCCGCAGTAAATCAATATAAGCGCTGCTCATCGTCGTTGCAGACGTCAGCCAGATTCGCACCAGCATGAACCATTCCTATGCAGGCAGTCCCACATTACCGAATCGCATAAATGCCAATAAATAATATATATACACCGGTCAGCTGGCCGTAAACGCCATATGATTTACTTTTGGTCCTTTTCGAAAGCTGTTGAACTATTATTAACGCTCCCTCGTGGCCATGGCAACACCACCAGAATCGATCGCAGATTCGAAACGTGTCACGCTGCATGTTGGCTTGGGCGCTTCATCTCGGTATGTTTTCGACATATCTTCGCGCGACCGTACGCAAGGTGCCGTCCGTCTTCTGTCCCATGTAAAGGGTCTTCAAACGAACTTCTTGTCTACCTCAGCCACCACCGAAACGCTGTCGTTCACAGACCTTCACTCGTTGGAAATCCCGACACCCTACCGAAGTTATTCAGGTAGACGTTCGACGTCCACCACGTTGAAAATATCCAGTCCCTTCACCGCTGTAGTGAGTTTTCGCCTTCATGCCCCCATAACAGGTCGTTTATCGTTCATCCTAGCCCTGTCTTCCATCTTCTTATTCCGCAAACCCTTCACTTCATCAAATTTCTTGTCTTCTCATCTTCATCTTCTGTTTCTTCTTCCAGCATGACATTCAATAATCAATCTCTACCTAGCTACGCCCTTCATCACTTCCGCTTACGCTTGGTCAACAAGAACCTATATCAGAACAACCGGCACCGGTCAATCCGTCAAACGACAATGACTTTCTCACCAAGCCTAACTATATCCCCATCATTCGGGCTGTCCTCTCCAGGCTGCTAGCCCAAACCTTTCCTTCCTCCAATCTTTCCCTTCTTATTCCCTTTATCCTTTTGCGCACCCGACGCCGACTGCTCAAGCCAAATTTGCTTTATCTGGGTGATGGGCCACGGATACCGCAGGGTCGTACATCTAACTGGTCACGGTTTATCCGCCATTACGCATTACCCGCCATTGGTTGACAACGCTCGAATTACGCACGCACTTAGGAGAGGCTACAGATTGTGTATGTATGTACAAGCGACAGCCAATACCGCGAGGGCGATCGGCTGATTCTGGTTGGCCAAGCAGTGGCACGGCGTGGATTGGGTGTGGACGTAATGATATGAATATGTCAACAACAACGATCATGAACGGCTTCGACTTTACGACATCCCAGATTCCAACAGCCTCACCGACTGGTCCCCGTGATGATCTATCACTAGTGCAGGGCCTACACGTCGATGTCGATGCCATCAGTCCCCATCATCCTCCATCCTGATTAGTCGTGACAGAATCATGCACGATGTCGGATGCAGATGTCGGATATCGCAAAATGCACGACTCGGATACATTCACTAACAGCCCTTAACGTTATTCGACTTCGTTCACGTTATCCGATAAATCGTAATCAATTCACATTAGTATACATTATATCGCGAAGATCGAGTCATCCGACGGTATTCTATCGTCTATTGTCTACCGACGCGAGGTGAGGGTGAGTAAGGTGGCTGGGGTGGCTGGGGTGGGACGCGTGCTGCTGCTTATCTTGCGTCTTCTTGCAGGCGTGCACATTTGTACTTACGTTTGGAAGCCGGGTATAGCAATGGCTGTGCAGCGTAAACAATTGAAGACTTCGTCGTGGAGTGGAGTGGAGTGGAGTGGGGAACAAAGAACCGGTGGTGAGTAGGCAAGGCGTAGATGGATATCCGGGGTCGTCGAAGCCTCGAAGAGTGTGCCCGACAGAAGGTGTGGTTCCAACGTGTTCTGCTCCTGTTCTTTCAGTAAGTCCTACTAACGTGTCCCGGCGAGTCCTGTTGCCCTCCGTGAGTCAGCAGCTGATCTACTTCGTCTCTTTTGTCCTGATCTCTTGGGTTGATGACTTTGTCTGCAAAACCCAACAAACTCCACCGTCCTTCACCGCCACGGCCGGGTCTTGGAGCTGATGCTCCTACTTGAGAGTTAAAACGTCCACCCCGCGTTGCAGGGCCCCAGGGCACGGGCCCGTTGGGTCGGTACTTATACATATACATAGGACAGTCCAAGTTATAGAATTTCTGTTCTCTTCCCATTGCGCCTACTATGGAGGTCGTCTACGGGTGCGTCGCCCCTTCCACCCCTCTATGCCCTTCCTACTACGGCCGCGATACTCAGTCCTCGGTATTATGTACAGTACCGCTGTGCGGAACGAGGACCATCCAACCCTCCCCCCTTCCAATTACCAATATTTCCTGTTGTACAGGCTATAAGACCGACCCTCACAGCGTTATACCGTACATTGAATCCTGATAAACATGCAGATGCTTCTAGGAGGAGACAAGGTGGAGGCGCCCATGTATGTAAGGGTGGTGTAGACAAGGCCGAGCCCCTCTCCACCTACCTGGAGCGTCGGTGGTCGGGGCTTCATTACGTTACTCAAACACACGGCACGACCTCGTGGTATACACCTCTAATTGCACCGATTGAATGATAACTCATCTCAAGCCACGTATGGAGCAATTCTCAGTCTCCTCGCTCCCTAGGCATCTCGATTCTCGCCAGCAGTATATCAAGCGACAAGCGGTAGCACGTACCTCCTCGCAAACTACCGTGTCAACCGAAGTGAATCCGACGAACGTTTGAGCCTTGAGCTTGGGAATCAAAAGAGGTGTATATTATACTCATATCAGTCATGTTGTGCGCGCGGAACGGAGACTATTCCGTTTCAGACTCAACAATCCCATTCAGCGATGCGCCGATAAAGGCGCAGGCCGTAGGCGGAGACGACGTCCACAGACGTCCACGTACGCCAGGCTTAAAGCTGAAGGCCGAGACCGCCTCCACTTAGCTACAGGACGCTTGTTGGTGATTCGTATGTACCACGAGAGGATCTCAGGCGCGGCGCAACCCTTCCAATACTTGCATTGACAATGCGACTCGCGTCCAGCCACGTATGGCGCAATCCTCTTCGTTTTCGCATGCCTGAACCGTACCCTGTCCTTACGGTAGGATACTTATCCGTCCAACCATATATCGAATGAACCCTTGAGCTTAAACCTTGTTAGCCAACCTTCAAACTTCAGCTCTTGCAATCCTTCTAGCTTCTCTTACTTCGCTTCTCAAACCCCGCCAGCAGAGTTCTCAATCCAGATTACATGTAATCGATGATTGCCGCCTATTCTCTTCCTTTTCTTCACCTATCGCGTCGCCGCCGGAATCAACGGTGCAAATCAGATCTATCAGACATATTGCCTCAAGCCCAAAGGAGGAGCAGTCACCTCACATTCATTATTGTGGACGTCAATATGATCGAATTGATATTCAAACGGTCGAACTGCTAGTAGCACGCCAAGAGAACACAACTCCGATATTCACCAACTCTTCTTTTTTGTCACAGGTCCAATCGCAATATTTCGATATGCGATCAATAAATCGATGAACCACTACTTCCTACGGCAAACAGCTGCTAGCGAAGAGCTGCCTCGATGAGGAGTACTATCAGCTAGTAGCTAGCAGCTTAGAGGCTACAGCGCATACGCAGCCGCACCCTCGTTGTCTAGGAAACGACAGAGTGCTTATCTCGACACGCACTTAGTCGATCAATTGTCCATAAACTTACGATGTGGCGTAGATGTAATTAGCGGCGCAAAAAAACGTTTTAGCATTACGGTTAACCATTCTGCAAACGGTAACATGAGCTGTCTTGTCAGATGTCGCCCGCGTCAGGATCGAAGCTAAGAACACGACAGCTCGACGATATGGAGATGCTGGAGTGCATGAAAATTGGCGAGTGTCGCTGACGAAGACGTCCATGGTTGCAGGGGGAGTAGTCGTGGGCACCAACCGGGCACAGTTAACACAGGGTGCAGGATCAAATAATACTGGGCCTTGTATGAGATTGTTATGTGGGAATTATCGTCGGTAAAGATCCCATATCAGGCCCCGTAATATGCAATCAATATATTAGCTAACTCACGTATATTATATTCAATTGTATTAGATTATTTTGAAAACATTATGCAGATTATATGTCAGTATTAACTGTTATCGACACCTGGGAAGAATAAACTACTGGTTAGATATAGATAAGGAATAAACCCACTGGATATATGTAGTTTACAGGTTTTTGTTTGTTCGATACCGATCCGATATCAGTGGGGTTGTTATAAGGACATTATTTATTATAGCCGTAGAAAAACATTTAAAATATACATTACATACACTCTCACGATTTACCATAAAACAGTCACTGAGATATCCGATGGTTATCCATTGAATTGATCGAATATTTCTCCGTCAATTCACGGGATATCATAGATATTAATATTTGATCATTATGTGTCATTTTATTTGAACAATTCGGAGGAAAATACAGGAGGGATATTTCATCTATATTCGGAATAGTATTTGGCAAATTAAATATGTATTAACCATTTTGTTATGTGGGGAATATGAGACTGTGGTAGACGATCAATATTGGGAATAGATAATCAAGAGATATCTTATCAGTATGTTACATCTATATCGGGCTCAAACGCAAATCACGTGACCTCGTCGGTACGTCCAAAAAAAAAAAAGGAGGCCCATACAACTCGGGGGACCTGCACGCAACGAGTATGGGATCCTCGTGATGAGGAAATATCTCGCCCCCCCTTCGTCATATATACATTCCGTCACAAAGTAGTAGTATTATCAGCTAAAAGAATACGTCCAGTGTGCTACAAAGGGTAAGTACGTATACGTTTCTCCCTCTCTCTCGCCCGTTCCAGTGCCCATATGTCCACGCGTCGTCGTCGTCGTCATGTATAGCATCCACCTGGTGGAGAGCGAGACCCCTGGAATTCAAACGACGGCTCATCGTCAGCGCACGTTCAGGTGTTCGAGCAGCAACAACGGCGTCGACCGTTGACGCACGAACGCCATGTTCAACTAGCTCCAGACAGTTGGCGACAAGGGTTGATGGTCGAGGAATGGAAGAGAGAGGTAGGGATAAACGGTAGGGATATGTAACAACAAATGTGCTTGTCAGTAGGTAGCGTGGAATAAAGTGATTCATAGTTACTTACCCGCAGTGACGGCCATTCATGCTGAGGGATTCAAGTACGGCGTCGAGGGATTCGGCGTCGTTGGTGGCTTGTCGCGGCAGTGCAGCAACAGCGTTGCTTTCGATGAAGTCCTTGACTTCGAAGCTGAGTGCCAACGTCACGTAGCCACTGAAGAGGAAGAGGGTTTCGCATGGTGAGAATGCGAGAAAGGCAGCACCTGACATCCCGATTTACTTGCCGCCACTCACCTCTATAGCGCGGCATATAATCATCTCACATCCGTCAACGCCAATATCATTACTACAAAATGTCAGACCCTTCGGCTGATGTGTCGAGCATTCGCAGTAAGTTCACGGTCAGTTAGCAAGATATATTACTGACTTACTGAATATGAATGGGCAGTTGACGATGTCGAACGGGGTCAGGGAGATATTGTGTTGATTAACATTTGGAATTGTGAGTAGTTAGCAACGAAACGAACGGACGTCTAACCTTCGATAACATCAGTGTGCAAAATCCACGCAACGCAAACCTGGAAACTGGTGATCGCCTGCATCGCTGCGACGGCGCTACTTGTTCCCGGTAGCATTGGGATAGCTTGGATCAACAGCAGGAAACAAATGGTACGCGGGATCGACAACCATTTTATAAGATGATACATGACGGAAAATGTTCCAGGTTTGATAAAGTGTTGGTTGATGGGACATGACCTCCTCGTACGCATGCATGGCCCTAAACAATCGATCGAGCCGCGGCCAAGGGCATGCATTTCGATCGGTAAACCTAGTGGTCTTGGCAGCATCATCTCGCAGATATAACAACCATCAAATATGAATTATATTCAGACCTCACTGAATACAGGCCGAGTACCATTTACCAACTAACTACTAACTAGCCGTCTACCCACTCCTTGCCTCAGTGTGTCGTTGTTACCCTCTTTGGCCGTTTTCAATATCATCACCCCGACCCCGCACCTTCTTCATCACCCCAGATGCGTAACCCGGTGCAACCTTGCTCCTGTGCGTTTCAGCGGGGAAGCAGCACCGCTCGCTGCTCGCTGCACGTCGACTCCGGCGCACTCGATCCCTACCAACACAACTCGTGAGTTTTTCCGTTCGTGTTCATTCGTGTGCGTGTGCAGTGGCTGCGAGACGCGGGGAACGCGCACGAACACGCGGGTGAGTCGTTCGCGTTCGCGTTAGTACCAGGGTGCGTCGTAAGTTCCTTCCCGTTCCTTTCGTTTTCGCTTCCCCGTCGTTTCGAGTTTAGTGATAGAGGGGCGTCGATCGGCGACTCGTGCACTCGAGGCTATCGTAGCAGATGGGTGAGTTTTAACTCGAATTGCAGCGCCTCTGCTCATAGCGTTCCTTCGTCCATTCAGGAAGCACCGTGCCGAGTTCTAGTTGCACATCGGTGATATCGTCCCGCAATCCTTGCGCATACGGTTCCTCCTCGATTGAGAGGACGTTATACGAGATGAAGCATGTGAGTTACCCATTAACGTAGACGTTCTTCGCGTCATCAGCGAACCTTCTCGGTCCCTTCGTTTTCAAGGAAGAATTTCGCTGTTTCACGAAGCTTAGCGAGTCTTTGCCGCTCAAATTCGAGGCGTCCGTCGGTCGTTTCAGGGTAGAGTCTTTGCCCGCTCGAGGCGAGTCAGCCAAGTGCTACTTACGCCGGCACTGGGCGAAATCAAGCATTCTCCCAAATCCATGTCAGCGCAGGCATCGTAGGCATCGTAGGCATCGTAGGCATCGTAGGCATCGTAGGCATCGTAGGCATCGTACGCATCGTACGCATCGTAGGCATCGTAGGCATCGTAGGCATCGTAGGCATCGTAGGCATCGTAGGCATCGTACGCATCGTACGCATCGTAGGCATCGTAGGCATCGTAGGCATCGTAGGCATCGTAGGCATCGTAGGCATCGTAGGCATCGTACGCAGCGTAGGCATCGTACGCATCGTAGGCAGCGTAGGCATCGTACGCATCGTAGGCAGCGTAGGCATCGTAGGCATCGTACGCAGCGTAGGCATCGTACGCATCGTAGGCAGCGTAGGCATCGTAGGCAGCATACGCATCGTAGGCAGCGTACACATCGTAGGCAGCGTACGCATCATAGATACTCTAAGCACCGTAGATGGCCCACACATCCAGGTGGTCTACGCACTTTAAGCACTGTAGGTAGTCTACGTATTCTGAGAATCGTAAGTAGGAGTGATCTAAAGTTCTTGTGATATTCCTAAGATACTGTATGCTGCGGACATCAAAACAAGTTTATCTACGTTGAAAAATATATGTTATGTGAAAAGTAACTATCATAACCAACTGCTGACCACACATGATGGCGAAAGTCGTAAGAATGCAGGTGGGAGAGAAAGGAAAAAGTAAATTACGCAGCGTGTACTTTTATGTCAAATTTTCGCGTTGCCGATCCATCCGTAGCGCTGGCCAACTCGTTACAACCGCCTTTGGTTGCACATCATCCTGGCCAATCACCCGCGCCGACCATTACAACCGCTTTTGGTTGCAACTTGCGCCGCGTTTCGCGGCACCGGCACATTCCGAATGTCAGAGTATTCATATATTCACAAGCGAGTTCGACGCCTTTCTCCTCCTCCCATGTCCGATCGTCGCTAACGTAGATCCATCCGCGTACGGCTCTTGGATTGACGGAGAGTCGGTATCGTAGGCAATATAAGCGGGGTAGGCATGATAGATAGCTTAGGCATCGTAGGCGGCAGGGGCATTGAAAGCACGACTCAAAGCGTGTCTCATACAAGTGGACAGCAACGAACACAATGATCATGATAGCTATGATAATTGCGAGCTATGCTACCAGATCAGTGTAAAACAGGCACACGAACCAATCGCATCCCGGGAACACAAGTACTCCAGCTTGCACACTCACTCGTCGTCGTCGTCGTCGCTCAGGTTATTCCACTCTTCGTCGTCGTCAACGACCGTCTAAGTCAAACCCAATCAGTCGCTGGTTCCATCAGTTTTACGCCTTGAGAGTCACTCACAGTCCCCAGTTGTCGATGGCGAACTGCGCGTCTACATAAATATGGACTGCTACGGACGAAGCAGTACACGATGAGCCGCCCCCAGGTCACATACGTACCGGAGCAATGTACATACAGTGGTTTGGGGACAGGCCTGTTATACATCCTGGTTCATCGCCCACTCGTAATGGACCACCTAATTTGCAGGTCAATGCGCACGCCAGTTCAGTACACGCCAGTCTGTCCTGTTCTTTGCTACTACCTGTACTACGATCCTATGACTGATCCAACAGATGCAGGTCAGGGCTACGTAAGTTATAGATGTGGAGAAAAAGTCCTGCTCGAGTGACATTACTTGGGAGATTGATAGTAAATATAAGTCCAAGCTCGCACAATATCGTCGGGACTATGACATAGACAAGGATGCAGTTTGGAAAGCGGGAGGATGCTTGAAAGCAGCCCCTGGCACGAGGAGGACACGCTCGAAAATCGATATCAATGCGCAAGTGCGACTGTGCTGTGAATCCCGCCCAATCAGCCATCAGATCCTTGTGGTTGAATTGGATGTAGAATGAGGAAAACAACTTGATATGTTCGCGATCATCCTCTGGTAAAACGTGGAGGGAGAGGTCAGAGGACTGCATGTATACATCCTGAGTAATTTTGCAATGATGACGGTGCTGTTTCCAGTCGCGACGCTGGCACTTGGCAGAGCAGTAATACACTGACGAGCATGCACCGCAAATCTGTAACGATTTTTTGCTGTGACTCGTCATCGCCGATCTTTTGCTGCGGCGCGTCGTTGCCTTGCACTTCCATGAGGTTAGCGAAATAATGTGTCCAGCGATATATTTCACTCACAGCATTGCATCTAGGCTGGGTAAGGTCCTTTGCGATGAGCTTGTGTAGCAAACGCTGCTCTGCAATGTACCGGATATTGACGTTGGTTGATTTGCAGTAGTCTGGTGAGGATAGTACCTCCAAGACAACACGAAGAAATGGAAGACGCATGCATTGCGTTACCACTTGAACGACAATGAAGTCCAGCGGGGTAAGCTTAGTCCCCTCGCCCCCCCCTCCAGAGTCTCCAAAGCCTTCTTCAATGAGCGCAAAAAGAGAATGCACTCCTTCCCTTCGACCACGCGTGCCCAGCATGAGAATGTCAAGGCAACTTTTGAACCCAGATTCGGTGTAAACATCCTCAGACAGTGTGGAGTCAAAGAACACCATTGCGTGCATTATAAGCCGCATGCATTCATAGCGCGAGATTGCGGTACGACTCCGAGAGGGGGATTGAAACGACGGCACGCCGGATCAGCTCGACCAACTTGAAAACAAAACTCCTTCTAGGTTGGTCCACTCTTGCGGACGAAGGAAGAACATGCTTCAGTGTAGCCAATGCACAGCTTGATAGAAGACATGGGTCCGGCTTTGGATCGAGGGAAGTGCAGGCAAGGTTTGCAATTGCCTCGATCAGATTGACGGTTGGAACTCCGCGGAGATGGTCATTAGAAGAATGGCATTGCCAAGCATCGACTGCCAGGGGCAGAAACATGCGCACGATATCAGATGGATGACGAGTGGCCGCAAGGGTGATGGCTGTCTTTGAACAAGAGGGAGGAGATAGAAACGTGCAAATAAAGTTCGTCGTAACCTCGAAGCGATGTTGCATGGACGGAATGAAACGATCTTTCTGCAGACCGGGGCAAGGGGAAGGAGCAGCATAGCATGATTCAATGAGCTGCTTGGTCGAGGCGATAATGGAGGGTAGATTCATGGTCAACCGCGACATGAACAGCCTATAATGGACGCCACTAGACGGAGGGAGAGAAGGGTGTCGGTGAAGGATCGTCGTAACACGCCCGAGTATCCTCGCTGCTGGTATAATGTTGTCTTTGTTTGGAAGGGTATTATTTGACGGCAAATGCAGACCGAAAACCCGGTTTGTTGCATTGGCGATTGCAGTGACGAAACGACGCTCTCGAAAGCGAACTGGGCGACGTTGATGCGTTGGACTTGGGTTGAGCCGTGCCATGTCCTTCTGAGGGAGGAGAGGAATAAGACATAGAATATATACAAGAAGTAAAAAGAGGATGGTAGACAAAGGCCTTAGTTGTGTTTGCCACCCCCTCAATCGATACAATGGACCCAAATCCAGCAGTTGTTCGTCACGAAGATGACAAATGAAACCAGACACAAGAAAACCCATGGCAAAGACTCGTATATGGGCACCAGCGAAACGCTAGCTAGACCAGAACTCGAAGTCGCTGTTATGGAGGTGGTCGATGTGTATTACTAGGGGACATGCGACATTTTTATCAGATATCTTTGCTCAGGAGTCAGGGGTCACCGATTCAAACGTGAGCTTCAACCCCCCCGCTTGCGCCTCATCATGTGATGCACAAACAGTTTCGCTGAAAAAGGAAATTTGTGTGGGGGTGGGACCTTGCTAAAGCAAGGTAATTTCACGATTCTCCACGTACACAAGGCAGAGCCGCTGAGATTTGACTGAGCCAACGCCGAAAGCGAAGGTTGAAAGGATTACTATCGGCGATATGGCATCGTATATCAGAAGTAAAAGTAGAGCCACCGACAGCGAGTGAGCGAAGGCGAGTTCAAAGGACTATTAGAGGACATTGTATATCACATCGACGTGTAAAAGTGAAAATGAGTATAGACTGGTATGAAAAGGACGCAATTGAGGAGAGTAGACGAGTAGCTACGAGTAGTGACTACGGCTAGATGTACATTCCGACAGTAGTGTTTACCTGACGGATGGCGCGCATCGCGAATTCGGGCAATAATTCTGCGTCTGGTCCCATGATCGATCTGGCAATGACGATGGCGACCCAAGTCACGACAAACAACACACAAGCGACGAAGAACAACACGGAAGTCACAAAGAATAACATGCAAGACTGGAAGTCGTTATCCTTGTTGTTGTTGTCGTCGGAGTCGTCGCTTTCCGTACCCGTCGCGGTATCAGAAACACTTTCATCGTAAAAGCTATACAATCGGGAGAGGGCTACGTGGAAGGTTTAGAAGGTGAATACAAACTCGGGGAAGGAACTTCCATACTGTTAGTGTTCTGCATCTTTTTGCCTTTATCTTTGTGGGCGTCGTCGCTCCCTTGACTTTGGTTCTTGACTGCGGCTGCGGGGGCTGCTACAGGAGTGGCGAGGCGATGACTAGACATGCCTGTGACTAGAGTGCGGGTGAATGATAGATAGTCGATGAGATGATGGTGGTATGAGAGTGATCTGTATGTGCGACTACGAGAGTATTGGCGGTCAATGGTAAGAATGGCAATGGAGCAAGTCCCTTTTATAGCCTGGCTCTCCCCAGAAAAATGACTACAAAGGATCATCTTCGACAAAGGACCCGCAACTAGAGGCCTAACTTCGGTGAGTATTTACCACAACAGAGCAACGGAGCGCACAATCAAGTTTCAGGTTAACCGGAATCTTCCATCTCGCATCAGGGTAGGCATTTATGCAGAGTTCGGACCGTACTGATTTAAATTTGCACGCCGTTGATATCTCGAGTTCGCCGGACTTTACTAGTAATATTCAGTATTACTATTGAAACTATTCGATTGCGGTACGTAGCATTACAATAAGCCAGCATAAGGGCGATACGAGCCACGAACTCGCGCGTCCTGCATTGATTTACGCACAGCAGGATTCCCGCACTCGATAGAGCCCATGAACTGTGTAACATGATCCTTCCAGATGTAAAGGGCATAGAACATCCCTATGACGGCAGTGATGAGAAACAATACGACGGGTGAAAGGCGATGAGAGTTTGTCATGCACGCCATGGCCAGGGCTCAGGGGCTGTAGAGGTCGCTCCAAGCGGGGAAGGAGTCGAAGGAGACTTAGTGTTAACATCACCCAAGTGTGACTGCAACTCAGTAATAGAACCGGCGAGGGCTTTAATTTTGGCATCTCTTCGAGACATGGCCTTTTTTATCGTCTCTCTATACCGGAGATGTTCGATTCTAGGCCTGGCCATTAAGAGCTTCGTCGCGTTGGTGCGAAAGTCAATCTATAGACCTCTGAATCGACGAACTTATCAAAGGGAATAAACAACATACTAAACACTGGTTAGCGGCGGCCTGTGAGTCTTGGAGAGCTTTGATTTGCTCTAAGTACCCGACATCGTGCCATGAATCCTCTGGATCTTGATGTTTGAGTACCTCAACATCGCTTCGAATGTCAGCAAGGGCAGTTTGCATCTCAAGCTTTGAAAATCAGCCCGCAGAGAAGTGCCAATCGCGTTCTAAGACACACCAGACGACTATTCAACTCTCCTTGGATGTCCTCCGGGTGGGATTGAACGAGAGTCACATCGTGTTCAAAAGCACTAGGGGCTTGTACCGGCAATTCTTCCGGATGTTTATGTTGCAGCTTCTCGACATCGCGACGAAGATTAACCATAGTATCTTCCATTTTCTACCTACTTTAAATCAGCCCTAGCACGTAGTCATCGGTGACATTCTAGGACATACCATGAATTGGTTCATCTCTTCTTGGCTGTCGTCTAGACGAGACTCAATTGATCCAACTTTGTCGTCGACTAACCCTACCCTGTCGTCAACTAGCCCGGCACCGAGTTGATGTCGGAGATCTGCAATGACCTGGGTGGTATGGTCCATATCGATGCAAACACGGTCCTGCTATAGGTGAAGCGATGATACCTTGAATATGCTCAACGAGGACTTACTACGTCACGATTTAGGCGCGCTACTTCTTCAAATGTCAAATCCTCTTCTCGGACATCCGGAGGGGGGATCGGAGGTAGGTTTTGTGACCTTTCCTATGGGAGCCGGGGTCACTCATTAACAGAGAATAATCAATGGGAAAACCAGCTCACGAATTTCTTCGATAAGGCCGTGTGATCTTGGCGCAACGAATCGATTTTGGACTCAATCTGGGCAGAGCGCTGTTCGATTTGGGAAATTTTTGTCGTACCAGCGTTCATCCTGTCCTTGAAGTATTCCGCTGTTGAAACTGCGACTCAGTCGTGGGCCACTGAGGAAGTATAAGTGGCTCATTACTTGACGATCTGGATCACTCTTTGTGAAAATGTTTGCTCGTCTGGGGTGTCTATAGATGATGCAGGCTTTCGCAGGCGGGAAGGGTTAGGAGCATACCTTGATGCATGCCTCTGAAGAGATCGCAATACAGTGAGGTTGTAGTAGGAGACAAACGAAAGCGACTTGAAAGCAATAGCACGCTTCGAGCGCTGTCCCACGTGATCGCGACACGATGCGAGCGAAAGATGGTACTAATATCATTGTCGATCTACTCGGAACCATCGTCACACACAGATGCCCTGAGAACCAATTGCTCAACACTGAGAGAGAGACAACTTCGTATTCAATTAGAGGCAGTTACATTAAAGGATGTACATAGTTTGATCAAGCTTCGCCTGACTTGTTACATCCAGAAGACGATCCACCAGAGCCAGCGGAAGACAAGCTATTTTCGTCGACAGGGACGTCTTGATGTACCAGACCACCGACCTTAAGAACCCAGTCCGGACAACCTTTCTGGTTCACCACTAGTTTCCTCCGTTCGTCCCCTATTTTTCGAATGTCTCCGACATTTATGCTTTCCCATTTGCGTTCTTCATTGAAGATCCAAAACTGCCTTTGCTTGTGATCTTCGATGGTGTTGATGCAGAGATCGTTTACCTCCGGGTTGTTGATTTCGGCGGGAGGAGCTAACAAACGCTTCTTGGATGAGATCGGCCACCATAGGGTGTATTGCTCGACATTTTAAACTTGCGAGAAAGACGTGCGTAACTCTTGTATGGCTGTAGGTTGAACCAACGTAAGTTTAGTCCCGTGTGGTGACGGTAGTACACTCACGGCAAAACGTCCCTTAGCTTCCTTTTCGGTGCGTTGAGGACCAACACCGAGAGACGAAGGCGGCTTTGACCGAGACGTGGAGGGGTGCAAACCGCCTGCGGGCTTTTTACTAGAGGATGTACCCCTCGAAGAAGGGCCTTTCCTGATAGGCGGAGTTGGGGGAAACGGGGCTTCAGCGGGCTGCACGCTTCGCGCGATGAGCCTTTCAAAGTGGCGGATACTGTGAGGAGACGATCGGTTTGACGTAGGCAACAGCATACCTTGAACTCCTCCGCGCTGTAGACATTGTACTCGAACTACCGACGGAAGTAGGCGCATCGAGAGTATCTTTTGCCATTTTTTCGGCGCGCTCGTCAGACCTAGGATAGAGTGAGCTTAGAGCAAGCGGACACATCTGAAACCCACTTTTCAGCATCGACAATTGTAGGGTCTCGCCCAATCGAGGACCAAGGCGGGACCAAAATTATTGGCTGATCGCCCCCGTAGGGTGCTGTGAAGGCAAAGCGGGTTGGGAGAGCGAACGTGTTCAATGTGTGGGGCATGTTTCAGGCGAGGGGTGCTGCCGTTTCGAAGCTATAGCTTATAGGCCGTCTCAACCAAGAGATAGAAGCCTTTATTACTGCCTCGAGGCTATCAGGGCCTATCCGCCTTATGTTAGCGCCCTGGACTATTAGACAAAGCAACACCAGGATTGATGCAACCTTGCTTTGTTCTGGAACCAGCATTCGGATGTGGCGGTTCGCCACACCACGCCGGCTATGCAGAATAATCAGCACTATGTTGCTGAACCCAACCTTTACTAAAAGGCGTGCAGAATTGAGAGCACATCATACATATGAGACCTCCCCACCCTTACGCACCAGCCTTGGATCTTCGCATATCCCCGAGACTTGCCAAAAACTCGTCCTCTTCGTCACAAATCCCCCAGGAATCGAGCACGCTATCGATAGATCTGCCTCCGCCGCACGAAGCCTTTTCGCGCGATGCGCTCAAGAAACCTTTGTTGGATTCCACTGTACCTACCGGCATCGCATCCAGTGTCAAAGGGCCCAAGAGATCCAACAGCGCGAATCTGAAACAGGTGAGATTGAGATATCGATGCTTTCCCGCGAGCTGACGAGGCGTACGAAGACCCGATTGGCTTTGAATAAAGAGAAGCGCCGCTGTGCAGAACTGGAGGAAGCGAATCAGGAGTTGTCTCGACAAATGACTGCGGTACGTCACCTCGCCGCTTTTCTATAGAGTGTGTACCCTGATTTTGCTAGATTACTGCCACTCTTGTCCGTGCGGTCAGGTGTCCCATTTGCCATGACTACATGGTAGCGGCTTCCACGTTAGTGTTCCCATTTTCCCCAATGTACTTTATCTGAAGGATCGTAGCACGTCTTGTGGTCATACCTTTTGCACAGGCTGCCTTGCATCGTGGTTTCGAACGCAGATCTGGCACAAATTGCAGGACTACGGATACGATCATGTCTTTGTCGACAAAGGTTCCCCAAAGAACGCTGAGGAGAGGAGACGGCTTCGAAGAGCACTTCGAGCCAACTTGTCGTTTGAGGAGGCGGATGAATGGTTTACTTATGAATGCCCAACATGCAGAAGGGACGTAACGAAAACTCCTTGCGAGGTACACACGATGAAGGACATCATGGAGTCCTTCGCGGCCAACATCCATCCACATCTAGAGGATTCTGTGCTAGCTAGGGCCGCGAATGCGGACGAGTTTGCGGGCCTCTTCATAGATGGAGATTCAAGTTAGACATGAATGGATGTGGCCGGGCTTTTGTGGTATATTGTGTTATTCTCCATGAATGTATTAATACCAACTGCCGCCTTTCGCTAAAATACAACTTGACGAGCCTAGGTAAACGGCTCGGCGCGTCGTCATCGGGATCGCTGATTGGCTTAAGCTTACACTCCGAGAACGCCAACGACAACGAGGAGATGATGGCGAGTGTATTTGTGTGAGTCATGACCCTTACGCAACGAATTGGAGTTCGATTTGTATATCCCCTGCACGGAACGTTTGTTCTAGAACTTCCGCGGGTCAGCAGAAAACATACGTACGAGTTTTGTCTGCACAGAACTTACGTAGAATAGAAAAAGACTGCCGAGTGTCCTACTTCCATTTCACGAACCGGGGTCCTATTGAAAATGTACATGAGGCCTTGAGGGTGTGAACGTTCGAATCGAAGCGGGTTCCGCGCTCGACCTTCCATAATTCGACGAATCGAAAGCGAAAAAAAACATGAGCTCGGAATGGATGAGGGCGGGATTTCAATCATCAGATCTGATAAGGCGAGCCGCATTCTGAGTATCGTAGATGGCCTAAGCATCATGGGTGGCCTACGCATTCAGGTGGCCTACGCACTGTAAGTATCCTACGCATTCTATGCATCGTAGGTGGCCTACGCATCGTAGGCAGCGTATCTGTCTTGGGCACCACCAACCGCGTGCGTTAGCACTCTAACCTCCGTACGTGTGAGCTTGGGAAGTGCAAACTGACATTGTACACATCAAAACAACCGTGTCTATGTTGAAAATATACATTACGTGGCTATCGTGGTAGATATACAAGCCTAAGGTGGGAGACCACATTTGAAGTGAGGATGCAAGTTGGAGGGAAAGAACGCAGCAGACCACGCAGGCCCGCACATTTATGGCAAATTTTCGCAAGTTGCCGATCGATCCGTAGCGCCCAGGTGACATCATTCTGACCAACTACAGCCGCTTTAGGTCCCATTAATCGTTACAGCCACTTTTGGTTGCACCAATCGTTACAGCCGCTTTTGGTTGCAACTTGCGCCGTGTTTTACGGCATCGGCACATTCCGAATATCAGAGTACAGTATTCGTAAGCGAGTTCGCGAGCCTTTCTCCTCCTCCATGTTCGACCGTCATTATCTACGTAGTAGTACGACTTTGGTATTTAAAGTAACACATAGTGCACAAATCGATAACAGCCTGTAGCTATGTAAAGTACATGCCTGTTCTAAGATCGAAGCTTGAAGTTCGTATCGTGCCAGCAATGACCTAGTCTTCTCCTGTCGGCATTATTTCTACCAGCTCAAATTCTGTCAAGCCTTTGAGTTAGATAAGCGGAGAAGATGGAGCTCACTGACCGATTCTGACAGCCTTCCCCTTGTGCGGCTTGAGATTGTAAGCAAGATGCTCCGGTACAAACACGTCACGAATCCCTCCCGGTTCCATGCCTATCAACCCAGTATGAGCCCCTATTTACAGCGGCGTAGGCAGTATAGGCAGCGTAGGCATTTATGTAAGTATCCTAGGATCATAGCCGAGCCTAGGGCATGTCTTATATCAAGACGACAGTATAAAAGCCGGTTTTACCATTACCAGTGGTATTATTGCGATTACATCAACACCATCGAGCGCTTTGCATACCCAAGAAAGTTTCATACTACTGAAAATAGTAATAAAACATAATTCGGAAATGACTGTTCCACGGCAGCTCGTCTCCCAAAAGATTGTTCAAACGCTCAAGGACCAAACAGGCAATCGTACCACTCTGCCCATTGACAAATGCCGACAATGCCAAGGGCGATGACGACAAGAACAAGTTCGTCCGTGTAGTTCTCCAGCAAAAAAAGATAAATCAGAGACTCTCCCGGGGGCGTCCGTACCTATCTGCTCAGCCCGGAGTATTTTGAAGGAAGACGTAGTAGCAACTGCAAGCCTGAGGGGTGTCTCACTGTCGTCCCCTATTTCAGCGGCACGGTTGCTCTAGAAGAACGGACTCAATGCCACGCCATGTAGGGGCTGTAATCACACACCACTTACAACAATAAGCTCGGCACCGTTTACTTCAACGGACGGCAGACGATGCTTGCTGCCTACGTGCCACATGGCAACTTCATTGTTGTAGCCTCCGACAAGGATAGTCCCGGCATGGATGAAGGTTCCAGGAAGCGGAGAGTGGGATTCCTGCGCGTGTAAAGCAAAGTGATGATAATGCCCGCCGCTCTGCATGTCGTATACATTGAAGCCTGATTGATGGTTGGGAGTCATAACGCGCGAGCCATCTGGAGTGATGAAAATGGCGTCACTGAACGACACGTACTTAGGTATGAGAAGAGTGGAAAACAGGCTGGCAGAACAATGTAAAGACAAACTGACTAGCTGAGAGAACTAGTTAATTATAACGAGCAGTAATTTCTTGTAGAAACTAAGTAGAAAGACCAATCTACTCGTACTATATCTCACGCACAACAGCGCATCAATATATAAACCGTGCCATTCAACTTTACTACCCGATGGACACAATGAGCCCACTGGAAAATATGCGCACGGTCCAGACGGCACCATACACAACCATCCTACATTCCGTATGCAGGTCATAAGTGCATGGTGCGACTACACCCATAAGACCCGATCCATGTTTCTTCATTGCGAGAATCTATATTTGGCATTTCGCCTCCGATGATCACAACCCTCGTTCCGATTCGGAATATTTCGCGAAAGGTACTTCACAGGGATCCTGGTCATTGGCTGTCTGGACGATGAATCAACCTTGACGTATACCGAAGCTTCGACGTCGCGAATACGACTCGTCACGTGAGGTACCCATTTTTGCCTTCGAGATCTATATGCCCTAAGAACTCTGAAATGGAGGAAAGAGCGTGAAAATTTAAGGCCTTGCGATAGCATGGGCCAATTCACTGAATACATACTCATTGCGAGCGTAGCTCGCATATCCTTCTCTAAAGGGGTCCCAGGCCCGGACAAACAATGGCAAACAGAGACGCGCGGTGTCTGCCCCTCCGTCGCGTCCATCATTTCGCCACTTTCTCATTATTTCTTGTGTTTATGTGGCGGTCACACGCGTCTTTTGGACGCGCCTTCGCTGTAGCTTCCGATTCATGTCGAAATCAAGGCGTTTCTACCGGAATTGGTGGGAGGACGACTCCGTTTCGTTGGATGGAGGATCTCTTACTAGTTACTACTCCCTTGGTATGTGTCGTGTCGTATTACTGCTCATGTTTTATGCTGTAAGAGGTAGCATTGCTCTCACACCCTCCTGTCGACATGCAGATGCAGAGCGTGTACTGCGCCGTCTCGATACGGATTGCGTCGGTCAGTCTTGATCCCAGTTTTTGTCCTTGATTCTGCGCTATTAGCAAATGTGCGCTGCCACATGATCAGGTTATCCTACAGCGACAACGGTATTATCAATGAAAGTTGTCTCGCCCGCCGTCACCTGCATGCTCGTGGACTTCGTGAACGTGATCTCGCCGCGCGCGGTCAAGGAGAGGTAGGCTAGTCAATGCTACTACCGGAATCATCAAAGATATCGTCAGGGGCACCAGGTTCTTCTCACTCTGGCCTCCCGCTCAGTGCAGCACAAGTTGTTTCTTGCTGGTCCGACTCTCTGGCATGCTGGACCCCGTCCTGGTTCTCCAAATGGTGTACCCATTGTGTCGGTAACTCCACTGAAAACCGACTTTGAGAGACAAGGCAATAAATGTTCATGCACCCAGTTACCCCTTCGGGCGCGATTATTTGGCAGTTACTGCCTGTTACTGCGCACAAGTCGCAAAAGCCTCATACTTTCCGCAAATCCGGCTCCGTCTCGGAAGGAAAGATTCTTTCGTGGACCTACTTTTGTTGCATTACCACGTGCATGAGTAAGGCGCTTGATGCTATCATGCTTACAGAAGGCAAACACTTACAGTCTCGCTTGGACGATAATGCATGTAGATACCTTAGTAGTAATCCTACTACTTACGACTACTACATCCCTCAATGATAAATTAATAACATCTAATACATGTACTAGCACTTCGAAGCGAGCTACCGCCGGCGCGCCCCGCGGATCCATATTGGTATTCGAGTTTTCATCTCGTTGTCCGGGTAGCATACTTCTAAGTTTGAAGTCAGAGGTACTCTGTACGGTACTGTGTCTTCGTGTGTCGCTGAAATGTTAATGAACACGTGTGCTGAGAATGCATCCGCTTTTTGGTTGCAACTGGCTCCAAATCCGGGTTCATGCAGGCGAGGCCGGCACATCAGAGGACTAGATGGCATCATATTAATCGCATTATGGGTGTAAAGGAGGGATAAGGAGAGTAAAATTGTGAGGAAAGGACGCAGGTAGACGAGCAGTGACTACGGCTAGATGTACATTCCAACAGTAGTGTTTACCTGACGGCTGTTTGCGGAGGGTGAGTTTTGGTAACAATTCGGCGTATGGTCCCGTCATGAATCTGGCAAGGAGGACGATAGACCCAAGACACGACAAACAGTACACAAGCGAAGAAGGTTGATTCCATCCTCTTCCTCCTCCTCCTCGTCGTCGTCGTCGTCGTCGTCGTCGTCGTCGTTCGCGTCGTCATCACTTTCCGTACCCATCGCGGTTATCCAGAAGCGCCTTCGTCGTAAAAGCTAAACAACAGGAAGAGGGCTGCGAGCAAGGTTTTAAGATGAACACAAACTCGGGGGAAAGAACTTCCATAACCATTAGTAACCTGCCATATTTTTGTCTTTATCATCTTGGTCCTGGTCACTCCCTTGGTTTCTCGGCTACAGCCGCGGGGGCTGCTTCAGGGATGGCGAGACGGTTTGCTAGACATGCCTGTATGGAGTGCTTGTGGGTGATAGATGAGATGATGGTTGGTATCAGAATGACCTGTAGTGGCGAGGGTATTGGCGGTCGATGGTAAGAATGGCCACTTGAGCGAGTTCCTCTTGTAGTCTGGCTCTCCCCGGAAAATGACATCAAAAGGACCATTTTCGACAAAGGCCCGCCGCTAGAGGCCACCAGTTTAGTGAAACGCTTGCCACAACAGAGCAACGGAGCGTACAATCAAGTTTCAGGTTACCGGGATCTTCCACCTCGCATCAGGGCAGGGATTTATGCAGCATTTGTATAACTATAATATTCACGCCACTGGTAACACTTCGAATTCTGCCAAGATTACTACTATTGTGTCGTTTAAATTATTCAATTGCGGTATGTAGCGTTTACAAGAGGCCAGCGGAAGGTCGATTACCAGCCACGAAGTCGCGCGGTCCTGCAACTGATTTACGCACAGCAGGATTCCCCTCATTCGATGGACATGATGATGAATTGTGTGACATGATGCTTCCAGATGCAAAGTGCGTAGAGCATCCCGATGACGGCAGCGATGAGGAACAATACGATGGCAAAAGGAAAACGATAGTTTTTGTGTGCGCGCCACGGCCAGGGGCTCTAAGCGGGGAAGAGTCATGGTACTTCGGTTAACAATCATCCAAATGCGACTTCAACTCAGTGATAGAATTAGCGAGGACTTTGATTTTTGGCATCTCTTCGGGCCATAGCCTTCTTTATCGCCTCCTTATAACGGCGATGTTCAATTCTAGGCCTGGCCATTAAAGCTTCCTTCTCGCGTTTGGTCCGAAAGTCGACCTACGGACCTCTGGAATCAACGAACGTAAAACGGCCTACAAGCACTCCGTTGGCAGCAGCCTGTTGATCTTTGGAGTGCCTTGATTTGACTCTTCCGAATGTTTATGTTGAAGCGTTTCGACGTCGTGTCGAAGTCTAGCGATAGTATCATTTGCGTTTTGTGCCTACTTCAAATCAGCCCGAGTACGTAGTCGTTCAGTGACATTCAAGGACACACCACAAACTGGGTTCATCTCTTCTTGACTGTCATATAGAACGAGACTCTACTGATCCTACCTTGTCATCGACTAACCCTACCCTGTCGTCAACTAGCCCGGTCACCAAGTGCTCTTGGAGATCTGCAATGGACTTGGGTGGTAATGATCCATATCGACGCAAAACACGGACCTTGCTATAGGTGTAGCGATTGTGCCTTTGCATGTGCTGAACAAGGACTTACTACTTCACGATTTTATTCCGCTACTTCTTGAACTGTGAAATCCTTCTTCTCGGACATCCTGTCTCTCTGGAGCGACAGTCAGAAGTAAGTTTTACGATTTTTTCCCTTGGGGAGGGTCATCAGTTTACAGACAGTAATCATAGGGAAACCAGCTCACGAATTTTTTCGATAAGGCCGTGTGATCTTGACGCAACCGAATCGATTTTGGAATCATCTGGGCAGAGCGCTGTTTCGATTTGGGAATTTTGTCGTATCAGCGTTCATCCTGTCCTTGAAGTATTCCGCTGTTGAAACTGCAACTCAGTCCGTGGGCCACTGAGGAAGTTTTAAGTGGCTCACTTACTTGACGATCTGGATCACTCACTGTGAAAATGTTTGCTAGGTAGTTACATTAAAGAGTTTCCCCTCCTCCTTCCTCCGTTCGTCCCTATTTTTCGAATGTCTGACATGTATGCTCTCCCATTTGCGCCAAATGCGGTTGTGGGCGGGTCTCGATCAGATTTCGATCATCAGATCTGATAAGGCGAGATGCGGGGTAGCTGGTAGTGACGTTGACATTGGCCGAGGACGAGAATATCATTCAGCGCGAACTCAACAAAGCTGATCCCTCCGCCGTCGTATTCAGCAAATCGTGGCGGGTAGAGAAAGGGGTTACTAAAAACAACACGATTTGCTGAAATTAATCGATCCACGGCAGCTCGGTCCCCGCGGCTTAATTCGTGCACGGGAGTAGGCGTTCGCTAAGCATCATATGTGACAAAGGCCTCATAGAGAGCGTAGGTAACCATAAAGCCCGTAGGCAAACCATTGTACGCATTTTCTAAATAGGGGGTCTACGCTTTCTAGGCATTGTCAGATAGCCTGTGCATTTTGAGCAGCGTAGATTATGGCCCCCGCATTCAGGGGGTCTACGCATTCTAGGCAGCGTACACAGCGTATGCATCGTAGGCATTCTAAGCACCGTATATGGCCTATGCATTCAGGTGGGCTTAAGCGTCGGGGTGGTCTACCCTTTCTAGGCATCGTAGGCATCGTAGGCAAGCGTAGGCAGCGTAGGCATTCTACCAACCACCGTAAGTGGTCTAAGCATTCTGGGTGTGGGTCCACCGCAATTAGGTGGTCTTCTTAAGCGTCGTAGGTGGCCTACGCATTTCTGAGCACCGTAGATGGACGACCAGGCAGTCAGGCGGTCTACGCATTCTAGGCATCGTAAGCAGCGTAGGCTCCATACACATTCTAAGCATTGTAATTAGTCTACGTACTGAGCGTCGTACGCGCTGTACGCATTCTAAGCATCATAAGGCAACGTAAGCCTTTAAGCGTCGTGTCTGTCTTGCTCTGAGGCAATCATGGTCATATGGAACTGAAGCGCGCCGAAATTATGCTGGAGGGTCTAGCTCAGCCCGAAGACGATATCTAATGCTCTTGTGATGTTCTTAAGACACTGTACGCCGCCGACATCAAAACAAGTGCGTCTTACGAAAAGTTGTAAGGATGCAGGTGGGAGGGAAAGAAGAAAGTGGACCCACGCAGCGTGAACTTTTATATGCCAAATTTTCGCAAGCTGCCGATCGACCCGTAGCGCCCTGGTGACCTGGCCCGCGCCGAATCATCACAACATCTGTGGGCCTTTCCTCCTCCTCCATGACTCCTCTTCTCCTCCTCCCATGACTCCTATGGCCATGTCCGACCGTAGGCGTAATGTAGTAGATATTCGTTGCCCCTCATCGCTTATATCCCGCGACGTCAGTCAGAGAATGAAAATTTTGTGCCAGGGACGTGCGTGAGTAACAAAGTTGAACTGTTGAAAAAGTAGCGCGCGTACAAATCCTGGCCTAAAAAACATAAGGTGTATGCATCCTCCTCTTCCGCAGTGTTCAAGAAGAACCGCGAAGATCCAGCGTCCGCCCACCCCCTCAGGACTGCATTAGCAACTCACTACATATTGTTTTCGGCGAGCACAAGCTCCCAGTACCCAATTTCGCATCACGGATTCGCGTTCGCGCCACGTTGCGGCCCTTTTAGTGCACGGGATCTCGGCCGGCAAGCCACTCATCACCAGTCGTGCGCAGTAACAATCGGAGAATCAGTAGATAAATGAGCATATCGATAGGTTACCAGTTACGCTCTAAACTTCGTGCGTGTACGTGGGATGTGTATATACGTGTGCGTGCGCGCATGTGTGTGTTATGATAGGACTCTTAGGCGGCGTAGGCATTTAAACACGATAGGAATCTTAAGTATAGTGGGCCATCACCTAGCCAAGCCGAGAGCTGGGCTTATATCAACATGACAGTGTCCAGGAGCCCCGTAGGTGCTTCAGGTGCAACAATAATGATCACATGATCTCCATGATAATTGCAAGACACAAACCAATCGCATCCGTGGGGCAGGAACACAAGCACTCTAGCTTTCATACTTACTCGTCGTCGCTCAGGGTATTCCACTCTTAAGTCATCGTCCCGTCAACGACCGTCCATACCTCAGAGCCGACAAATCCGAGACGGTCCCCTTCCGTTCCATTTTCTGCTTTTCTTCGCTGAACTCCCATCCTACGACTCCCCATCCGACGACTTTCTCATCCAACGACTCCCTATCCGATGGACCCCTGTATTCTACATCGACGTTTCCCGCTGCGTAGCGGATATGAAGTTCTCCCGTGTGAACTATTAGGTCGCGAAAACCTTCGTTTTTTGCCCATCCGAACCGATCCTTGGTGTCCAGGTAGAGGGTAAAGGTTCCTACTGAGCGGTAGGTGTTTGTGCGTTCTCCGTATGTGCTGGCTGGGCCCGTCGGGGAAAGGCTCCTGGATGCCCAGATGTCCCGAGCCATAAGATACAGGAATGGAAGGTCCCTGCTCAATATAACGCTCCCGAGTCAGCGGTTGATTGCAGAGGGAAGTTGGCGCGCAATAGAACCATCCCGATTCAGGTGACGCAGGCGACGTTGATTTACGGCCCCCTCGAATTGAAGCGACGTTTATACGGGTTGACATGGGGGGAGTAAGATCGTGTGCGTTCAGGTGTCGAGTACCTCGTTCGTTTGGAAGACAAGGCGCTGAGACTGGAAGATAGGGTTTTTAGGCGGGACTTGATAGACCGCGCCCGCTTGGACATAGGTTAATTATTGCACCCAGTCGCCACTTCGATGTTTCCTTATATAGCTTTAATATAATCTCCAGTGGCAACTCTTAAGGGTCCGATTGTCGACCTACTGCATTGTGCCTCCCGGATCACTGCCGGAAGTAGAAAGCAAGATGCCCGCTAGTACGAAGGGCAATCACCTGGCTTTTACGTAGCCTTGAAACACAAAGTCGGTTACGGGGGGTCAATAAGCCCAAGCGAAGAATAGACTGAGCTTTATCATTCACGCCGCCGCCGCGAGGAGTTCTGTACCTCCCGATGGAACCCCCAATCAATGCTTCTTCTTTCTCTTCAGCAGTCACCCATTTCTTGTCATGCGCTTTCAACAACCACAACCGAAGACCACTCAAGTAGCCTGATGCCCACTCCAGACACTCTCCTCGACACTCCTTGGAGGCCAGCGAGCCAGGCCTCAAGCCATGACCAAGCTCGTGACGTTGACGAGGAGTACGTCCTTGTCAGCGTCTACGGATACCACTACCAGTTAGAACACAAATATACGAGTTGATTGAAGTACGCTGTGGACCTATAGCATGATTCCTTTGCTAATGGCTGACAGGAAAACACGCGTATGGCGGAGCGATCAGATTTCCCCCTTGAGGTTTAGTGATGCAGGTGTGTCAAACTTGCCAACTTTCTCGGATTGAACTGAGACCATTCCATTATCTTTGAGGCCAAACTCAAAGTTAGAGAAGCATTCCAAGCACTCGACTGCAGTATTGCCTGACCACAATCAAATGGCCCGTCAGGTGAGTTATCCCTTGTATGGGATTATAGGGAAAACTAAATTACCGATCTGATAGCACTTGCGAGTGTCAGCACCACTTTGCGATCTTGCTGAAGAAGTGGCTGCAGTGGCAGAAGGGACAAGATTTCCAGAGAATGCCCGTTGTGTCGCAACTGGTTGTTCGAGGAGCCGCAGAAGAGCGCCGTGCGACCCACGACGACAGAATGGTCGAGATTCTCCAGGGGACGGCTACTTGCCACCGGAAGGATCAGGTATCGACCTGGCAACTGTCCTCACTCTCAGGACGGCAATCAAAGTTCCTGAAGCGATATTCAATATATCCGCCACATTTGCAGCGAGGCGCTACCGTGGTGCCCCACTCCGTTTTGCATTGCATTTGAGCCTTAAGTCTGTCAAGGGTCGGACACGAGACAATGATTATGTTGTGATGTCACTACATTAATATGAGTGTAGCCGGTGGTAACCACTCATTGAAGGCGGTAATCGGCATTATTGCGCCAGAACTGGATTGTACCCAGAATGCATCCACTTATGGTTTCACTGACTCGTGCATAGCGGTGATTGAGTTTGGCCAAAAAAAAAGGGAATCGTCCTCGAATGCATCCCTCTGGTTGCAATTTGGGGCAGTCGACAGTGAGCCAGAACTAAGACAGGAAACTCATGCACGATTTTATACACCGGTTGATCATCCCAGGAGAGATTGGAACGGCTGGGAAAGGGGTTGAGGTGAGGGAGCCAGCGCCCGAACGCGTTCAAAGGACATATTATTGGGCAGG
>SZVJ01000041.1:40000-42500 GCA_029467805.1 Pleurotus eryngii var. eryngii | reverse complement strand
CGTTTTCGGAGTCACTAAATTTGTAATGATCTTCCATGTTCAACATCACTAAATTAGTGATCGCATTTTCATGGTCACTAAATTTGTAATGATCTTTCTTATTCAACATCACTAAATTTGTAATGACCTTCCATGCTCAACATCACTAAATTAGTGACCGCATTTTCGGAGTCACTAAATTTGTAATGATCTTTCTTATTCAACATCACTAAATTTGTAATGACCTTCCATGCTCAACATCACTAAATTAGTGACCGCATTTTCATGGTCACTAAATTTGTAATGACCTTCCATGTTCAACATCACTATCGCATTTTCGAAGTCACTAAATTTGTAATGACCTTTCATATTCAACATCACTAAATTTGTAATGACCTTCCATGCTCAACATCACTAAATTAGTGATCGCATTTTCATGGTCACTAAATTTGTAATGATCGAGTTAACCGGGCTACTAAATTTCTAATGACCTTTCATATGTAACATCACAAACTTTGTGATCGCGTTTTCGGAGTCACTAAATTTGTAATGATCTTCCATGTTCAACATCACTAAATTAGTGATCGCATTTTCATGGTCACTAAATTTGTAATGACCTTTCATATTCAACATCACTATCGCATTTTCGGAGTCACTAAATTTGTAATGACCTTTCATATTCAACATCACTAAATTTGTAATGACCTTCCATGCTCAACATCACTAAATTAGTGACCGCATTTTCGGAGTCACTAAATTTGTAATGATCTTTCTTATTCAACATCACTAAATTTGTAATGACCTCCCATGCTCAACATCACTAAATTAGTGACCGCATTTTCGGAGTCACTAAATTTGTAATGATCTTTCTTTGTGATTACATTTCCGACTCCTACACCTTTGTATTGAATGTTACTGCTTTTAAAAGGATATTTCGAGTTTATAGGCTATTAAAGAGACCTGTTTATGCACACTACTAGTCCGACTTTACTGACTTCTGATGGTAATGATACCACCACATGTTTATGGTACAAGTTAGTGAGAATAACTGATGCTCTTCATTGTTATAGCTACAATTCAATTGATCATTAGTCTGACTTGCAGGTTTCTTGTTACTGACTGTTACTGATGACTATTGTCACTATAAAACATCAAACACATCAGTGTCAGTGTCTGCAATGACCTTCTTTCAATGCTGAGGTTATGAACTGACTTAGTGAGCCCTTCCATATCTATTATACTTGTTAATCTATATTCTGAACTTTGTAATAGATGGTTATATCTATTTATTAGTGGCAATTCCGACTTGACTGACTTCTCAGTAACCTAACCATCTATAATTACTGACACTTTTCCGACTTGCATAGGCTTTGAGCCTGCCCTAAACAATGAAACTGCGTTCAATATATCCATCTACCTGATACATTTATCTATAGTCCAGACTGACCAACTGTCTAATTATCATATCTAACTACCTGTTTGTCTATCTATCTATCTAACTACCTGTCTGTCTGTCTGTCTGTCTATATATCTATCTAACTAACCATCTGTCTCATCAATCATATCTATTTATCTATTCCACCAACCTCTCCCCCACCACTTCCTCCCCTCCTTTATCAGAAGAGAGGGCATCATCCCCCCTCCCCTCATTTAATCTGGATGCCTCTATGCACCCAGAACGGGGTTCCCTCTCTGTGAGGTAGGCCCAGCATACAGGCCCCCCACCTTTTTGGACTTGAGAATAATAAATGTAAATGAACATGATTTAGAAACAGTAACTCATATTCATTTACATTTATTATCCTTAGTCCAGGTCATGAGCAACTGAGGGCGTGCTCACAACCTTCTATGTTTCCCCTTCCTATAAGAGGGAAATGACCCCCCAAGGTTCCCACGGGTACCGTTCTGCACGAGGCGTGAAAATCACTGTCCACTAAATCGCGTCAGATTTCTTTTGGCTCAAAAACACTGGCAAATCCTTGGGATAGGTCCATACATACATGGACCATGTTTTATTTTTGCAGTACAAGGGTTTGAACATGCTCTACAGCCACATCTTTCCGATTTTTAGCTCCTATTTGCATGTTCCCACAGTCAATAAACCATTACATTCTGATCAGTAAAGTGCTGCCTGCCCTAAAGTCCATCAGTAAACAGTGATCACAATTCCTATCTCTATTCTACATCAGTAATTTCGCATTACAAGGCCTACAAGGCCTGCCCTGAACTAACAGTCTACTAATCAAATCACTATTTAGACTCTACTACTGTTTACTAGCTTATCTTAACTCTATTATTTCGACTCTGACTTCTATTAACATGTCACTAAATTTGTAATGATCGAGTTAACCGGGCTATTAAATTTCTAATGATCTTTTGTATGTAGCATCACAAACTTTGTGATCACATTTTCCGAGTCACTAATTTGTGATGATCTTTTTTAATCAGCATCACTATCGCATTTTCCGAGTCACTAAATTTGTAATGACCTTTCTTATTCAACATCACTATTCGCATTTTC
>SZVJ01000041.1:27500-30000 GCA_029467805.1 Pleurotus eryngii var. eryngii | reverse complement strand
CGCATTTTCATGGTCACTAAATTTGTAATGATCTTTCTTATTCAACATCACTAAATTTGTAATGACCTTCCATGCTCAACATCACTAAATTAGTGACCGCATTTTCGGAGTCACTAAATTTGTAATGATCTTTCTTATTCAACATCACTAAATTTGTAATGACCTTCCATGCTCAACATCACTAAATTAGTGACCGCATTTTCATGGTCACTAAATTTGTAATGACCTTCCATGTTCAACATCACTATCGCATTTTCGAAGTCACTAAATTTGTAATGACCTTTCATATTCAACATCACTAAATTTGTAATGACCTTCCATGCTCAACATCACTAAATTAGTGATCGCATTTTCATGGTCACTAAATTTGTAATGATCGAGTTAACCGGGCTACTAAATTTCTAATGACCTTTCATATGTAACATCACAAACTTTGTGATCGCGTTTTCGGAGTCACTAAATTTGTAATGATCTTCCATGTTCAACATCACTAAATTAGTGATCGCATTTTCATGGTCACTAAATTTGTAATGACCTTTCATATTCAACATCACTATCGCATTTTCGGAGTCACTAAATTTGTAATGACCTTTCATATTCAACATCACTAAATTTGTAATGACCTTCCATGCTCAACATCACTAAATTAGTGACCGCATTTTCGGAGTCACTAAATTTGTAATGATCTTTCTTATTCAACATCACTAAATTTGTAATGACCTCCCATGCTCAACATCACTAAATTAGTGACCGCATTTTCGGAGTCACTAAATTTGTAATGATCTTTCTTTGTGATTACATTTCCGACTCCTACACCTTTGTATTGAATGTTACTGCTTTTAAAAGGATATTTCGAGTTTATAGGCTATTAAAGAGACCTGTTTATGCACACTACTAGTCCGACTTTACTGACTTCTGATGGTAATGATACCACCACATGTTTATGGTACAAGTTAGTGAGAATAACTGATGCTCTTCATTGTTATAGCTACAATTCAATTGATCATTAGTCTGACTTGCAGGTTTCTTGTTACTGACTGTTACTGATGACTATTGTCACTATAAAACATCAAACACATCAGTGTCAGTGTCTGCAATGACCTTCTTTCAATGCTGAGGTTATGAACTGACTTAGTGAGCCCTTCCATATCTATTATACTTGTTAATCTATATTCTGAACTTTGTAATAGATGGTTATATCTATTTATTAGTGGCAATTCCGACTTGACTGACTTCTCAGTAACCTAACCATCTATAATTACTGACACTTTTCCGACTTGCATAGGCTTTGAGCCTGCCCTAAACAATGAAACTGCGTTCAATATATCCATCTACCTGATACATTTATCTATAGTCCAGACTGACCAACTGTCTAATTATCATATCTAACTACCTGTTTGTCTATCTATCTATCTAACTACCTGTCTGTCTGTCTGTCTGTCTATATATCTATCTAACTAACCATCTGTCTCATCAATCATATCTATTTATCTATTCCACCAACCTCTCCCCCACCACTTCCTCCCCTCCTTTATCAGAAGAGAGGGCATCATCCCCCCTCCCCTCATTTAATCTGGATGCCTCTATGCACCCAGAACGGGGTTCCCTCTCTGTGAGGTAGGCCCAGCATACAGGCCCCCCACCTTTTTGGACTTGAGAATAATAAATGTAAATGAACATGATTTAGAAACAGTAACTCATATTCATTTACATTTATTATCCTTAGTCCAGGTCATGAGCAACTGAGGGCGTGCTCACAACCTTCTATGTTTCCCCTTCCTATAAGAGGGAAATGACCCCCCAAGGTTCCCACGGGTACCGTTCTGCACGAGGCGTGAAAATCACTGTCCACTAAATCGCGTCAGATTTCTTTTGGCTCAAAAACACTGGCAAATCCTTGGGATAGGTCCATACATACATGGACCATGTTTTATTTTTGCAGTACAAGGGTTTGAACATGCTCTACAGCCACATCTTTCCGATTTTTAGCTCCTATTTGCATGTTCCCACAGTCAATAAACCATTACATTCTGATCAGTAAAGTGCTGCCTGCCCTAAAGTCCATCAGTAAACAGTGATCACAATTCCTATCTCTATTCTACATCAGTAATTTCGCATTACAAGGCCTACAAGGCCTGCCCTGAACTAACAGTCTACTAATCAAATCACTATTTAGACTCTACTACTGTTTACTAGCTTATCTTAACTCTATTATTTCGACTCTGACTTCTATTAACATGTCACTAAATTTGTAATGATCGAGTTAACCGGGCTATTAAATTTCTAATGATCTTTTGTATGTAGCATCACAAACTTTGTGATCACATTTTCCGAGTCACTAATTTGTGATGATCTTTTTTAATCAGCATCACTATCGCATTTTCCGAGTCACTAAATTTGTAATGACCTTTCTTATTCAACATCACTATTCGCATTTTCATGGTCACTAAATTTGTAATGATCGAGTTAACCGGGCTACTAAATTTCTAATGACCTTTCA
>SZVJ01000041.1:15000-20000 GCA_029467805.1 Pleurotus eryngii var. eryngii | reverse complement strand
CCCTGTCATATTAATAACAGAGATCGTAACCTTCAGAGAGAACTATCAGTAACCGACACTGGAAGCGCACAGTCACGACGGATTCTCAAGTAGTTAATTGCAATAGATTTAGCTATAAGCAAGTAATCCACTTTCTTCATCATTGCAAGCACCGCAAGCGGTACTCGACTTGTACGGCCGTAGAGACTCAAAAGTCACTACAATGGACAGGTTTAGCCTTCCAAGTCAGTACGCCCTGATGATCAGGTATATCAATGACTCGGTCCAGCGTAAACCAGCAATCCCTTAAATAACCAGTGAAACGTACTAAACAGGCATGAAGCCAGTGTTCAACTTCACTGTAACGGACAATGAGGCGTACTAAACTTGTGTTCAACCCCAATGTAATCCAGAAAGCGTACTCGAGTAAA
The DNA here is from genome assembly GCA_029467805.1 of Pleurotus eryngii var. eryngii. NCBI lineage: Eukaryota > Fungi > Basidiomycota > Agaricomycetes > Agaricales > Pleurotaceae > Pleurotus > Pleurotus eryngii. The sequence goes on along the minus strand of SZVJ01000041.1, from coordinate 19,590 downwards.
TCTCAACTACCAACAGTGTGGTCGTGTATTGATTCAGTTCTTTCAGCTCTCCTTCATATAATAGGAAAAGGACCCCCCAAGGTTCCCACGGGTACCGTTCTGCGCGAGGCGTGAAAATCGATGTCCACTAAATCGCGTCCGAATTTGATTGGCTCAAAAATGCTGTCAGGACCTTGGAATATGTTTATATATACCCGTACCATGTTTTATTTTTATTGAAACAGCTTTGTGGAAGCTCAGTAGCGCGATATTTGGACATTTGAGGTCTACAAATGACGTTCCCACGGTCAATACAGTCACTAAATTTGTAATGACCTCCCATGTTCAACATCACTAAATTTGTAATGACCTTCCATGCTCAACATCACTAAATTAGTGATCGCATTTTCATGGTCACTAAATTTGTAATGATCGAGTTAACCGGGCTACTAAATTTCTAATGACCTTTCATATGTAACATCACAAACTTTGTGATCGCGTTTTCGGAGTCACTAAATTTGTAATGATCTTCCATGTTCAACATCACTAAATTAGTGATCGCATTTTCATGGTCACTAAATTTGTAATGATCTTTCTTATTCAACATCACTAAATTTGTAATGACCTTCCATGCTCAACATCACTAAATTAGTGACCGCATTTTCGGAGTCACTAAATTTGTAATGACCTTCCATGTTCAACATCACTAAATTAGTGACCGCATTTTCGGAGTCACTAAATTTGTAATGATCTTTCTTATTCAACATCACTAAATTTGTAATGACCTTCCATGCTCAACATCACTAAATTAGTGATCGCATTTTCATGGTCACTAAATTTGTAATGATCGAGTTAACCGGGCTACTAAATTTCTAATGACCTTTCATATGTAACATCACAAACTTTGTGATCGCGTTTTCGGAGTCACTAAATTTGTAATGATCTTCCATGTTCAACATCACTAAATTAGTGATCGCATTTTCATGGTCACTAAATTTGTAATGATCTTTCTTATTCAACATCACTAAATTTGTAATGACCTTCCATGCTCAACATCACTAAATTAGTGACCGCATTTTCGGAGTCACTAAATTTGTAATGACCTTCCATGTTCAACATCACTAAATTAGTGACCGCATTTTCGGAGTCACTAAATTTGTAATGATCTTTCTTATTCAACATCACTAAATTTGTAATGACCTTCCATGCTCAACATCACTAAATTAGTGATCGCATTTTCATGGTCACTAAATTTGTAATGACCTTCCATGTTCAACATCACTATCGCATTTTCGAAGTCACTAAATTTGTAATGACCTTTCATATTCAACATCACTAAATTTGTAATGACCTTCCATGCTCAACATCACTAAATTAGTGATCGCATTTTCATGGTCACTAAATTTGTAATGATCGAGTTAACCGGGCTACTAAATTTCTAATGACCTTTCATATGTAACATCACAAACTTTGTGATCGCGTTTTCGGAGTCACTAAATTTGTAATGATCTTCCATGTTCAACATCACTAAATTAGTGATCGCATTTTCATGGTCACTAAATTTGTAATGATCTTTCTTATTCAACATCACTAAATTTGTAATGACCTTCCATGCTCAACATCACTAAATTAGTGATCGCATTTTCATGGTCACTAAATTTGTAATGATCGAGTTAACCGGGCTACTAAATTTCTAATGACCTTTCATATGTAACATCACAAACTTTGTGATCGCGTTTTCGGAGTCACTAAATTTGTAATGATCTTCCATGTTCAACATCACTAAATTAGTGATCGCATTTTCATGGTCACTAAATTTGTAATGATCTTTCTTATTCAACATCACTAAATTTGTAATGACCTTCCATGCTCAACATCACTAAATTAGTGATCGCATTTTCATGGTCACTAAATTTGTAATGATCGAGTTAACCGGGCTACTAAATTTCTAATGACCTTTCATATGTAACATCACAAACTTTGTGATCGCGTTTTCGGAGTCACTAAATTTGTAATGATCTTCCATGTTCAACATCACTAAATTAGTGATCGCATTTTCATGGTCACTAAATTTGTAATGATCTTTCTTATTCAACATCACTAAATTTGTAATGACCTTCCATGCTCAACATCACTAAATTAGTGACCGCATTTTCGGAGTCACTAAATTTGTAATGATCTTTCTTATTCAACATCACTAAATTTGTAATGACCTTCCATGCTCAACATCACTAAATTAGTGACCGCATTTTCATGGTCACTAAATTTGTAATGACCTTCCATGTTCAACATCACTATCGCATTTTCGAAGTCACTAAATTTGTAATGACCTTTCATATTCAACATCACTAAATTTGTAATGACCTTCCATGCTCAACATCACTAAATTAGTGATCGCATTTTCATGGTCACTAAATTTGTAATGATCGAGTTAACCGGGCTACTAAATTTCTAATGACCTTTCATATGTAACATCACAAACTTTGTGATCGCGTTTTCGGAGTCACTAAATTTGTAATGATCTTCCATGTTCAACATCACTAAATTAGTGATCGCATTTTCATGGTCACTAAATTTGTAATGACCTTTCATATTCAACATCACTATCGCATTTTCGGAGTCACTAAATTTGTAATGACCTTTCATATTCAACATCACTAAATTTGTAATGACCTTCCATGCTCAACATCACTAAATTAGTGACCGCATTTTCGGAGTCACTAAATTTGTAATGATCTTTCTTATTCAACATCACTAAATTTGTAATGACCTCCCATGCTCAACATCACTAAATTAGTGACCGCATTTTCGGAGTCACTAAATTTGTAATGATCTTTCTTTGTGATTACATTTCCGACTCCTACACCTTTGTATTGAATGTTACTGCTTTTAAAAGGATATTTCGAGTTTATAGGCTATTAAAGAGACCTGTTTATGCACACTACTAGTCCGACTTTACTGACTTCTGATGGTAATGATACCACCACATGTTTATGGTACAAGTTAGTGAGAATAACTGATGCTCTTCATTGTTATAGCTACAATTCAATTGATCATTAGTCTGACTTGCAGGTTTCTTGTTACTGACTGTTACTGATGACTATTGTCACTATAAAACATCAAACACATCAGTGTCAGTGTCTGCAATGACCTTCTTTCAATGCTGAGGTTATGAACTGACTTAGTGAGCCCTTCCATATCTATTATACTTGTTAATCTATATTCTGAACTTTGTAATAGATGGTTATATCTATTTATTAGTGGCAATTCCGACTTGACTGACTTCTCAGTAACCTAACCATCTATAATTACTGACACTTTTCCGACTTGCATAGGCTTTGAGCCTGCCCTAAACAATGAAACTGCGTTCAATATATCCATCTACCTGATACATTTATCTATAGTCCAGACTGACCAACTGTCTAATTATCATATCTAACTACCTGTTTGTCTATCTATCTATCTAACTACCTGTCTGTCTGTCTGTCTGTCTATATATCTATCTAACTAACCATCTGTCTCATCAATCATATCTATTTATCTATTCCACCAACCTCTCCCCCACCACTTCCTCCCCTCCTTTATCAGAAGAGAGGGCATCATCCCCCCTCCCCTCATTTAATCTGGATGCCTCTATGCACCCAGAACGGGGTTCCCTCTCTGTGAGGTAGGCCCAGCATACAGGCCCCCCACCTTTTTGGACTTGAGAATAATAAATGTAAATGAACATGATTTAGAAACAGTAACTCATATTCATTTACATTTATTATCCTTAGTCCAGGTCATGAGCAACTGAGGGCGTGCTCACAACCTTCTATGTTTCCCCTTCCTATAAGAGGGAAATGACCCCCCAAGGTTCCCACGGGTACCGTTCTGCACGAGGCGTGAAAATCACTGTCCACTAAATCGCGTCAGATTTCTTTTGGCTCAAAAACACTGGCAAATCCTTGGGATAGGTCCATACATACATGGACCATGTTTTATTTTTGCAGTACAAGGGTTTGAACATGCTCTACAGCCACATCTTTCCGATTTTTAGCTCCTATTTGCATGTTCCCACAGTCAATAAACCATTACATTCTGATCAGTAAAGTGCTGCCTGCCCTAAAGTCCATCAGTAAACAGTGATCACAATTCCTATCTCTATTCTACATCAGTAATTTCGCATTACAAGGCCTACAAGGCCTGCCCTGAACTAACAGTCTACTAATCAAATCACTATTTAGACTCTACTACTGTTTACTAGCTTATCTTAACTCTATTATTTCGACTCTGACTTCTATTAACATGTCACTAAATTTGTAATGATCGAGTTAACCGGGCTATTAAATTTCTAATGATCTTTTGTATGTAGCATCACAAACTTTGTGATCACATTTTCCGAGTCACTAATTTGTGATGATCTTTTTTAATCAGCATCACTATCGCATTTTCCGAGTCACTAAATTTGTAATGACCTTTCTTATTCAACATCACTATTCGCATTTTCATGGTCACTAAATTTGTAATGATCGAGTTAACCGGGCTACTAAATTTCTAATGACCTTTCATATGTAACATCACAAACTTTGTGATCGCGTTTTCGGAGTCACTAAATTTGTAATGATCTTC
>SZVJ01000041.1:2500-7500 GCA_029467805.1 Pleurotus eryngii var. eryngii | reverse complement strand
GAAGCGCACAGTCACGACGGATTCTCAAGTAGTTAATTGCAATAGATTTAGCTATAAGCAAGTAATCCACTTTCTTCATCATTGCAAGCACCGCAAGCGGTACTCGACTTGTACGGCCGTAGAGACTCAAAAGTCACTACAATGGACAGGTTTAGCCTTCCAAGTCAGTACGCCCTGATGATCAGGTATATCAATGACTCGGTCCAGCGTAAACCAGCAATCCCTTAAATAACCAGTGAAACGTACTAAACAGGCATGAAGCCAGTGTTCAACTTCACTGTAACGGACAATGAGGCGTACTAAACTTGTGTTCAACCCCAATGTAATCCAGAAAGCGTACTCGAGTAAATCTCAACTACCAACAGTGTGGTCGTGTATTGATTCAGTTCTTTCAGCTCTCCTTCATATAATAGGAAAAGGACCCCCCAAGGTTCCCACGGGTACCGTTCTGCGCGAGGCGTGAAAATCGATGTCCACTAAATCGCGTCCGAATTTGATTGGCTCAAAAATGCTGTCAGGACCTTGGAATATGTTTATATATACCCGTACCATGTTTTATTTTTATTGAAACAGCTTTGTGGAAGCTCAGTAGCGCGATATTTGGACATTTGAGGTCTACAAATGACGTTCCCACGGTCAATACAGTCACTAAATTTGTAATGACCTCCCATGTTCAACATCACTAAATTTGTAATGACCTTCCATGCTCAACATCACTAAATTAGTGATCGCATTTTCATGGTCACTAAATTTGTAATGATCGAGTTAACCGGGCTACTAAATTTCTAATGACCTTTCATATGTAACATCACAAACTTTGTGATCGCGTTTTCGGAGTCACTAAATTTGTAATGATCTTCCATGTTCAACATCACTAAATTAGTGATCGCATTTTCATGGTCACTAAATTTGTAATGATCTTTCTTATTCAACATCACTAAATTTGTAATGACCTTCCATGCTCAACATCACTAAATTAGTGACCGCATTTTCGGAGTCACTAAATTTGTAATGACCTTCCATGTTCAACATCACTAAATTAGTGACCGCATTTTCGGAGTCACTAAATTTGTAATGATCTTTCTTATTCAACATCACTAAATTTGTAATGACCTTCCATGCTCAACATCACTAAATTAGTGATCGCATTTTCATGGTCACTAAATTTGTAATGATCGAGTTAACCGGGCTACTAAATTTCTAATGACCTTTCATATGTAACATCACAAACTTTGTGATCGCGTTTTCGGAGTCACTAAATTTGTAATGATCTTCCATGTTCAACATCACTAAATTAGTGATCGCATTTTCATGGTCACTAAATTTGTAATGATCTTTCTTATTCAACATCACTAAATTTGTAATGACCTTCCATGCTCAACATCACTAAATTAGTGACCGCATTTTCGGAGTCACTAAATTTGTAATGACCTTCCATGTTCAACATCACTAAATTAGTGACCGCATTTTCGGAGTCACTAAATTTGTAATGATCTTTCTTATTCAACATCACTAAATTTGTAATGACCTTCCATGCTCAACATCACTAAATTAGTGATCGCATTTTCATGGTCACTAAATTTGTAATGACCTTCCATGTTCAACATCACTATCGCATTTTCGAAGTCACTAAATTTGTAATGACCTTTCATATTCAACATCACTAAATTTGTAATGACCTTCCATGCTCAACATCACTAAATTAGTGATCGCATTTTCATGGTCACTAAATTTGTAATGATCGAGTTAACCGGGCTACTAAATTTCTAATGACCTTTCATATGTAACATCACAAACTTTGTGATCGCGTTTTCGGAGTCACTAAATTTGTAATGATCTTCCATGTTCAACATCACTAAATTAGTGATCGCATTTTCATGGTCACTAAATTTGTAATGATCTTTCTTATTCAACATCACTAAATTTGTAATGACCTTCCATGCTCAACATCACTAAATTAGTGATCGCATTTTCATGGTCACTAAATTTGTAATGATCGAGTTAACCGGGCTACTAAATTTCTAATGACCTTTCATATGTAACATCACAAACTTTGTGATCGCGTTTTCGGAGTCACTAAATTTGTAATGATCTTCCATGTTCAACATCACTAAATTAGTGATCGCATTTTCATGGTCACTAAATTTGTAATGATCTTTCTTATTCAACATCACTAAATTTGTAATGACCTTCCATGCTCAACATCACTAAATTAGTGATCGCATTTTCATGGTCACTAAATTTGTAATGATCGAGTTAACCGGGCTACTAAATTTCTAATGACCTTTCATATGTAACATCACAAACTTTGTGATCGCGTTTTCGGAGTCACTAAATTTGTAATGATCTTCCATGTTCAACATCACTAAATTAGTGATCGCATTTTCATGGTCACTAAATTTGTAATGATCTTTCTTATTCAACATCACTAAATTTGTAATGACCTTCCATGCTCAACATCACTAAATTAGTGACCGCATTTTCGGAGTCACTAAATTTGTAATGATCTTTCTTATTCAACATCACTAAATTTGTAATGACCTTCCATGCTCAACATCACTAAATTAGTGACCGCATTTTCATGGTCACTAAATTTGTAATGACCTTCCATGTTCAACATCACTATCGCATTTTCGAAGTCACTAAATTTGTAATGACCTTTCATATTCAACATCACTAAATTTGTAATGACCTTCCATGCTCAACATCACTAAATTAGTGATCGCATTTTCATGGTCACTAAATTTGTAATGATCGAGTTAACCGGGCTACTAAATTTCTAATGACCTTTCATATGTAACATCACAAACTTTGTGATCGCGTTTTCGGAGTCACTAAATTTGTAATGATCTTCCATGTTCAACATCACTAAATTAGTGATCGCATTTTCATGGTCACTAAATTTGTAATGACCTTTCATATTCAACATCACTATCGCATTTTCGGAGTCACTAAATTTGTAATGACCTTTCATATTCAACATCACTAAATTTGTAATGACCTTCCATGCTCAACATCACTAAATTAGTGACCGCATTTTCGGAGTCACTAAATTTGTAATGATCTTTCTTATTCAACATCACTAAATTTGTAATGACCTCCCATGCTCAACATCACTAAATTAGTGACCGCATTTTCGGAGTCACTAAATTTGTAATGATCTTTCTTTGTGATTACATTTCCGACTCCTACACCTTTGTATTGAATGTTACTGCTTTTAAAAGGATATTTCGAGTTTATAGGCTATTAAAGAGACCTGTTTATGCACACTACTAGTCCGACTTTACTGACTTCTGATGGTAATGATACCACCACATGTTTATGGTACAAGTTAGTGAGAATAACTGATGCTCTTCATTGTTATAGCTACAATTCAATTGATCATTAGTCTGACTTGCAGGTTTCTTGTTACTGACTGTTACTGATGACTATTGTCACTATAAAACATCAAACACATCAGTGTCAGTGTCTGCAATGACCTTCTTTCAATGCTGAGGTTATGAACTGACTTAGTGAGCCCTTCCATATCTATTATACTTGTTAATCTATATTCTGAACTTTGTAATAGATGGTTATATCTATTTATTAGTGGCAATTCCGACTTGACTGACTTCTCAGTAACCTAACCATCTATAATTACTGACACTTTTCCGACTTGCATAGGCTTTGAGCCTGCCCTAAACAATGAAACTGCGTTCAATATATCCATCTACCTGATACATTTATCTATAGTCCAGACTGACCAACTGTCTAATTATCATATCTAACTACCTGTTTGTCTATCTATCTATCTAACTACCTGTCTGTCTGTCTGTCTGTCTATATATCTATCTAACTAACCATCTGTCTCATCAATCATATCTATTTATCTATTCCACCAACCTCTCCCCCACCACTTCCTCCCCTCCTTTATCAGAAGAGAGGGCATCATCCCCCCTCCCCTCATTTAATCTGGATGCCTCTATGCACCCAGAACGGGGTTCCCTCTCTGTGAGGTAGGCCCAGCATACAGGCCCCCCACCTTTTTGGACTTGAGAATAATAAATGTAAATGAACATGATTTAGAAACAGTAACTCATATTCATTTACATTTATTATCCTTAGTCCAGGTCATGAGCAACTGAGGGCGTGCTCACAACCTTCTATGTTTCCCCTTCCTATAAGAGGGAAATGACCCCCCAAGGTTCCCACGGGTACCGTTCTGCACGAGGCGTGAAAATCACTGTCCACTAAATCGCGTCAGATTTCTTTTGGCTCAAAAACACTGGCAAATCCTTGGGATAGGTCCATACATACATGGACCATGTTTTATTTTTGCAGTACAAGGGTTTGAACATGCTCTACAGCCACATCTTTCCGATTTTTAGCTCCTATTTGCATGTTCCCACAGTCAATAAACCATTACATTCTGATCAGTAAAGTGCTGCCTGCCCTAAAGTCCATCAGTAAACAGTGATCACAATTCCTATCTCTATTCTACATCAGTAATTTCGCATTACAAGGCCTACAAGGCCTGCCCTGAACTAACAGTCTACTAATCAAATCACTATTTAGACTCTACTACTGTTTACTAGCTTATCTTAACTCTATTATTTCGACTCTGACTTCTATTAACATGTCACTAAATTTGTAATGATCGAGTTAACCGGGCTATTAAATTTCTAATGATCTTTTGTATGTAGCATCACAAACTTTGTGATCACATTTTCCGAGTCACTAATTTGTGATGATCTTTTTTAATCAGCATCACTATCGCATTTTCCGAGTCACTAAATTTGTAATGACCTTTCTTATTCAACATCACTATTCGCATTTTCATGGTCACTAAATTTGTAATGATCGAGTTAACCGGGCTACTAAATTTCTAATGACCTTTCATATGTAACATCACAAACTTTGTGATCGCGTTTTCGGAGTCACTAAATTTGTAATGATCTTCCATGTTCAACATCACTAAATTAGTGATCGCATTTTCATGGTCACTAAATTTGTAATGATCT
>SZVJ01000047.1:0-42336 GCA_029467805.1 Pleurotus eryngii var. eryngii | reverse complement strand
CAAAATAGTATTGTTGGAAAATTTTATTCTAAGTTTAATTATTTTATCTAAGAATGGAAATCTCTTTTCTATATTCCAAAGATTAATTAAAGAAGCTCCATAGAAAACAGCTCAGATTAAACAGCAATAATAAGAGCATGAAAAATAAAAACATGTATTAAGAATATTGTCCTTAGATAAATGAGAATAGAAATTCTTTATATGCATCTATCGAGGCCAAAAATACCATCGATTAAAATTTCTAGTAATGTTGGAAATCTATAAAAATTTTTCTATTTTATCAGAAAGTTTTCACTAAATTTCTAGTAGGATTGCAACTATATAATTTTATTGATTTTTCCATATTTGTTTTAATATTTAGACGAGATATAAAATATATTTTGTTAAATATATTATTTCTTTTTGTCCCTAAAGACTATCTCTTAAATATTTAGCGGAGTAAAACAAGTTATTATCTTCAAATTTTTGTTTTTTATATTTTATTTTAACTTTTTTTATTTATTTATTTTAGAAATAATTTATTATTATTTTTGGATAGTTAAAGAAATAAGATAAAAAAAAAAAAAAAAATAAAAAGGAAAAAAAAATTATATTTTTTAAGATGAAAGCTTATTCACACCTTTAAACCTTTTGGCTGTGAGAGTTAATTTTCTAAGAAGGTGAAGGGGGGGTTTCAATAAATATCTTTTTTTTAATACTATACTTTTTATAAGTCCTTTCTAGTTAATTACTTACCTTTCCTACTTTTCTACCATTTTACTGACTCGGATCCTTTAGGTAGGGGTAAGGGTTGTCTCCTCCAGCCATCGGAGGGTACTAGGAAGCGACTAAGCCAATAAAAATCTTAGTCCAAAAGAAATTATTTTTTTTATAAATTTGCTATTTAATATACTAGTTAATATATTTATTTTAAAATATAAATTAAATATTAATAACAGTTCATATCAGGCCTACGGAAGAAGAATTTTATTTTTAATTATTTAAAAAGGACAAGATAAAACTAATATACTAGAAGGCCAGATAAATAATACTATCTAAATTCGCCCCACTTAACATTGAAACATCAATAAATAGAGCGAAACTACACATAATACAGATATAATCCTAATGTAATATAAAGAGCATAAGTTGTTTACTATTCCTTATCTAAACTCACATCTAGCAGATATTATCCTGTATTCGTAAGGCAGTAGATAAACCAGAAGGTCCTAAGAATTCATTTGGCCTCTATCTAATTCTTTAGATATTGTATAACCTAATAATAATCCTTTAGAAATAAAATTATTATTATCAATACATCAAAATCATATTTTTCGCATTTAAGGAAACATAAATTTCTACTTATAGAATTCTCGTTAATTGATTAATAAATTCAGGATTATTAGGATATGGTATATTGCTTAAAACTGAACCAATTAAACTTAAAATAACGGGTAATAATTTTAATAATAAGAATTTAAAGAGAATTCTGCTTCAATACTAGAAATAAATTATTAGGATGATAAATAAAGAATGTTAAAAAAAAAGAAAAGAACAAAGAATCAGAACCTACCCCTCAACTAATCAGATAATACAAATCCAAATAAAATACTAAATAGCTAAAATAATAATGGTATACATAATAGCTAAATTTGATTCATGAGAATGTAAATATTAAATTTAGTCCTTGGTAGTTCAGATACTAAACTTATTTAATCTAAAACTATAACAGGCGTTATACCTGCAGTTTTGTTCCTAAAATATAAGCATAAAATCCCTAAAAGTATATTGACCAAAAGCTAATTCATTTAAATCTTTACTATAGAAACCTGTAAGGAATGGAGAGCTATAAACTAATAGATCCTACTAACATGACAGAATAAGTAAATGGTAAAAATTTAATTAAACCACCCATTTTCTTAAAAGCTTGTTGATCGGCAAAGAATGAATTACAGCACCTGCCCCTAAGAATAATAAGGCTTTAAATAAGCTGGTTTAACAGTATGCATTAAAGTCAACATTATATTGACTTACCCGACTGCATTACCATAATTTCCTAATTGACTTATCGTACTGAAAAGCTAGTTATTCTTTTTTAAATCATTTTGGTACTAATCCACTTGTGGCTGCAAAAAAGGCTGTATTTTTGCTCCTATTAAAGTTATTACTAATAAAGCAGTGGAACTATATTCTAATATTGGTGAAGATCTTTAATATACAAATAGATACCTGCTGTTACTAGAGTAGCAGCATGAGTAAGCACTTACTGGGTGTGGAGCTTCCATTGACAAGGTAACCTAGAATTGAACTGGATATTAGCAGATTTTGCCATAGCACCCTAAATAATACTAAAGATATAATTGTAATGGCTGTTTCATTCATATAAGGAATAAACTAAAGATTGTTGAATAATTTAAAGAAGAAAAGAAAAAAAAAATAGAAAAATAGCAAAGAATCCATACCATTCCCATATCACCTACTCTATTCATAGTACAAGCTAAAATTAGAGCTTTTAATTTGCTTGAATTCTAAGTAAAATAGAAATTAATTAATAAATAGGGATACTACACCTATAGATTCCCAACCTAAAACATTACAAAATATTACCTCCACTTTACTTATTACATTAACATACCTGCAGTGAAAGCAGATAAATAGACATAAATCTTTGAACATGAGGATCTTCAGACATATAACGAAATCCTATAGATATGAATTAAACTTAACAATATAAAACAGCTAAACCTAAAGATACTGTTAATTGATCAAAATAATTCCCAAAAATAGACTTTATTTCTGAATCGATCCAACTACCTAAATTAATAGAACAGGAGAACCGCAAAGACCTACTTCATTAAGCAACTGTCATTAATACTGAAGATAAAATTAAACAAGTACATGTTATAAAAGAGATCCGGTAACACCTACTTTTCTAACCCATAAAACCTGAAACAAAGAACCTAATAAAGGTAACAATAATATTGAAAGATCACATTATGTTCTTAAAGAAATAGTTCCCTTATCTATAATAAGCAACAAGAATACTTAAACCTATAACAGATTTCCTGCACCTGCAATAGAGATCATATATATACTAAATGTTTGTCCTACATTATCATCAAAACTATAAGATGATATTAATCCTAATAAAGTTACTGCTAGTAACATTATTTCTATGGCTATTATCATTAGAATTATATTTTTTCTATTTAATATACACCCTAAGATACCAATTAAAAATAAAAATAATGAAAGATTCATAGTTATGTATTTGTTAAATTGCTTTTTTTAGAAACGGGTAATAAATGAAATTAAAATTTGGGCCTAAAAAAATAAGAATATTTTAATTTCATTAATCTATAGTTTGTTTTTTAAGATCATTAGAATTTATATAATTTTGTAATTTAATTTTTTTATTTTTGATTTTACTTTTATATAGAGCTTTAAGACTCTAAGATAAGAGGAAATTTATATATTTAGACTCTAATATAAGAGTAATTTTAAATAAAAAGGTTTAAACTTATGTTTTTTTTTTAATAAAATACAGGGGTTTAGAATTTTTTAATCAATATTTATTTTCATAATTTAAATATACACTTGTATTATTCCATTCTCTTTTTTCCTTCTCTCTTCTTCTTTTTGCGTATCTGAACATATTATCTCCCCGTTATTTTTTTTATTTTTACTTAAATTAAAATATGTGTAAGGGATACTATAAACTAAGCACCACTCCCCCAGAAATAAACACACTAAGAATCAGATACCACCACACACATCTAACAAATGCCATTAGCTATAGCAGCTTCAATCCTGGTATTGTGATTTATTAATGATAATTTTACAATTCTAACAAACCTACTAATAATAAAATTGTTCCTACTATAACATGTAAACCATGTAATCCTGTATAAGCATACAAAGGCAGGCTGAACCATATACACCACTGCCATGGTGAAACCTGCTTCGGAATTTCCTAATATTGTAATCCTGTAAATAGTATTAAGTGCAAATATTTAAAGTTATAATGTTCCTCTATTGCTGCTTTTCTAATTTCCAGCTATTAAAGCATGGTGTCCATAAGTAATAAATGCACCAGAAGAAAGTAATAATATTTGTATTTAATAAAGGGTATTGCAAAAGGATCTAATGGAGTTATTCCTATTGGAGGCCAAGATACCTCCTATTTCATAGGCAGGAGATAAACTTGAATGGAAGAAGCCCAAAATACAGATAGAAAGCAAATACTTCACTAACAATGAAAATTGGGGGAAAACTCCAATCATTAAACCGTTTTTACTTCTCTTGTATGGCAACCTAATAAGTTGCTTCACGTTATACATCTCTGAACCATAGAGCCATTCCAGAACTTGTTAATAGAAATCCTAAAGTTAAACAAGACCACCATTATAAAACCATGCATATACAATACCGCACCTGTTGTTAAAGTTAATAATAAAAACTTATTAAAATAGGCCAAGGTGAAGGATCTACTAAATGATAGGAACGTATTGAAATTTGATTTTATTATTCATTTTTTTATATATTTATTTTTTGTCATTGATTTTTTGTTGATATCAAGGTTAGTTTTCTTTTTGTTTTTTTTTTAAATACTTATTTTTTGTTAGAAATTACATTTTTATATAAATTTATTAAATATAATATAATTATTTTTTATTTTTAAATAATCTAAACTTTTTTTTAATTCCCCGCTAGTAAAAGATTAAGTTCAAAAGACCCCCCAAGATCGAACAGTTTCTAAGTAACATTTATCGTTTACGATTTCTTGCTATAATTAGTGTTTTATATAAAACTACTACTCTTTTAAATAAAAAAGTAAAATATCTATAAATAAATTTCTAAATTTATGTTTAAAAAATTCTCATATTTTATGTATCAAAATCTATTAACTCTTTACGTTATCATTTATACTTCATCTTTAATATTTTTTATATCTTAATTAAAAACCAATTAATAGAGATTTTTAGTTTAAAGTATAACTTTAAATTTTCTAGTTTTTATTCTAATTTTTTGTCAGCTTCTTTCCTCTCCTTAGGGGACTTTTTGAGATAAATCTGGACATTTTTTTAAAGAAGGTGTTATCTTTACCATCAAATCTTTTTTGTTCGTATGCAGAGGAATTTTTTAAATTAAATTTTAAAATTTATTAATAACCGCATACACAAAAGAGAAATCCTCATACAAATAAAAAAATTTGTTGTTTTATAATAATTGTATTATGTACATAAATATAAAAAAGAAAATTCTATTAAAAACCAAATCTAGCCCGAAAAGATGTTAGATTTTAAGTCTAAAAAAAATAGAAAATGACTACAATATTAAATAAAATAAGTGAAACCTAAGTAAAATATAAAATTAAAATTTGTTTTTCCTTTTTTTAAATTTGGATTCTTTTTAATTATATTATTGTATATTAAATAAAGATTAATGTATAAAAAGTAAGAGCTAAGATAAAAATATAAACCATTATTAATCTAAAATAAAATTCTATGATAAATCTTTATTTTTAATAGAACTCATTTTGTTGAATATCATCTATTCAATTTAAAATAAATTCAGGTAAATAAACAGGTTTTACTTATTTTTTTCTTTGAAAACATTATAAACAATATATTGTACAAATGTAATAACAAATTAAAAAAAACTAGAAATAAACCAAAAATAAAAAAATATTTTTACTATAATAATATAATTTAAAAATAAGAATTTAAAATATTCTTATTTCCATTAGATTCTAAATTTTTTAAATATAGTTTAAACGTATAAAACTTATCCCTATTATTAATTTGTTGTATTCAAAAAGGTATTTTATTTTTTAAAAAGCAACTTATTCCAAAACCACTATTTAAATTATCTTCATTATTTGTATTTGAAATCACATTATCAGAGACAAGATAGTTATCTATGGGGGAAAGAAATTTTAGGTAGGAAAGTAACATTTTTAATTATATATATAGACCTACTAGCAAGGAGCCACCAAAGATCATAAAAAGTTTTAGCTTCTTTACTTTTCATCTGTGTTTTGAGGTAGATCTCTAAGATTTGCAGTTGTTCCCTTAAAAGCTAACTTTGAATATAATTTTACAATACTGTTATAAATAAAGCAAGCAGGAATAAAGAAGCTAAACTAGTGAAACTCCCAATAGAATAAAATTTGTTTTTTCATATTTAGTTTTTTTAATTTTTTTTTAAGAAGAGAAATTATTTTGTTTTTATCAGACTTATTTTATTTCTCTTATTTTTTTGTCTGTTACTAAAATAAAATAATTCTTTTTTTGAGGATTAATAATTAAATAAAATTTAATTATTTTAGAATAATAAATTTTATATTTTTATATGTATTAAATCTCCCTCCTCCCCTCCAATATGTTTTTTTTTAAACTTATACCGTGGCTACTCTTCCACATAAGTATCTCGCTCCTCCCTATAGAGAATAAATTTATTATAAAACATAAATTAAAAGCTAATAAACCCTCCCCCCCCAATCTGGTATTTTTATATAAAATAAAAACTCTTAAACTAGTTTATATTCAGATATTTTATCTAATATATAATTATTTTCACTAATATTTAATACAATTAAATATATTATAATTATTAACTACCTATAATAAAGCAATAAATAGATAACACTAAAATAACAACACAAAAACCCTAAAATTGGAGAGCTAGAATCATTTTACATTTAAATGATTCCCAAAATGACTTAAAAATTCCAAAAGAAAAAAATTCTTTCATAATTTATATATATTATATTTTTTTTTTAGAAGATTTGTTTACTAAAGACTATCTCTTAAAACTTTCACATATAAAATAATAATAATAAATATTATTATTTTTATATTCAAAAAAAAAAAACTAAACGTATTATTAAACACAAAGATATTAAGCCAAACACAATTTGACACTTAACAAATTATACTTCCTAAACTAAATAAAATAGCGCTATTTCAATTACCAAATAAAATAATCTAGTTTTTTTTTATAAACATTTAATATTTTAACAATAATAGTATTTTAGAAGCTTTTCTAATAATACTTTATTTTCCATTAAATATAAAAAACCTAAATATAATACAATAGTAATAAAACACCCAACATAGCAACAAGAGATAAAATTAAAAAACTCAAAGAAATAAAACAACAGGAGAAACTAGATTCATCCCTATTCAGATAAAACAATGGGCCAATAACTCTTTTAAATAATTAAGATCTTTCATATATTTTTTTTCTTTTTATAAATTAGAAGAGATTTTTGTCCTATAAAGACTATCTCTTAATTATTTAGAGGTTAAAAAAAAGTATTTAAAATTTATATTTTATTTTAACTTTTTATCTTTAAAAATAATTTAGTTTATACTTTTTTTAAGTTAAACTTTAGTATCTTAAAACTTACCTGTAGGTTCGGCCACATAGCTTAGGCTCAGCCTCTCCTGCAACCAGCCCTTAGGTTTAGGTCGGATGCAGCAGCTGCCGAGCCGAGCCGGAGGAGAGGAGCGTAGCAGTGCATAGCAGCATAGCAGAGGATGCAGGAGAGGGGGTTTAATTTCTTTTTTAAGAAAATATTTAAAGTTTAAATTTTATGCATATACATAAAAATCTTGTCCACTACGGGACCTACAGTCTCTAATTATCCTACTTTGCGTCAGTACGGATCCATACCTTATCTTCTTTCCTCTGGCCATACCTAAAAGGTAGTATGTGGGTAAGAGGTGAATTTAGAGCGTAGGGTCCGTATACAGGAAAGGTTTCATTATTAGATAGAAAACTATTTTTTTTAGATGAATATGCTACTTAAAATTTAATTAGAAATAGTTTATTTTTAGAAATTTAATATTTTTAATTTTTAATTTATGAAGCACTATCTACCCATAATAAGAAATCTTGTGTTGATACAGCTTCAATAGCTATAGGCATAAACCCATGCCAAACTCCACAGATTTCTGAACATTGTCCATAGAATGTTCCTGTTCTTTCTACTAAGAAAGAAACTTGATTTAATCTACCAGGAACAGCATCTAATTTTAACCCTAGAGAAGGAACAGCATAAGAATGAATTACATCTGCCCCTGTAACATTAATCTAATATGGCAATCCACTGGTACTATTAATTTATTATCTACATCTAATAATCTAAATTGACCTAATTCTAAATCAGATTCAGGTAACATATAACTATCAAAATCTATAGCATCTCCACTATCTGTTACAAAATCAGATAATTCATAAGACCAATACCATTGATGACCTACAGCTTTAATTGTTAATGTAGGAGAAATTACTTCACATCCATTAAATAAAGTAATCTGAAAGAAGGGAAAGCAATAGCAATTAAAATTAAAGCAGGTGTAAATAGTCCAAACTAATTCAACTACAGTACCATGTGTTAAATATTTATGAGCTATTGGATTTTTTTTAGTATTATAATAATAAATTATTGAAAATAAAGCCCAGAAAACTGAAAAACATATTACAATTAAATAAAACCCAATTGTATTATGTAATGTAACAATACCTGTAAATCCTGGAGCAGCACTATCTTGAAAAACCTAATTGCCAAGGTTGAGGCGCATCATTAAAGATTGTATTAAAAAGAGAAAGAAATTGTAACATTTGTTATTTTTTATGATAGTCGACCTTAATTTAATTTTTCCTCTTAGAAATGTATATTTTGCAGGACCTTAAACTTTACCTTTAAACTAGGACAGATTCTATCCTATTCATCTTGTGTTCGACCTTTTCCAAACCTTCCTTACCTTAGGTAAGGAGGACTCAGAAAGAGTTTGGTGAAATTAAGGAGTTAAAATAAACATCCCTTTGACCATCTCCCCATCCTTAAAGTTAAGGGATAGGTGGAGTGATAGAGCTGAATATTAGATATTCTTTTATTTTTACATATTTCTTATACTTATTTAAATATTAACTACATTACATTAACTTAAAAAATAAAGAGAAGGAATGTGTAATAAATATAATTCTTTTGAGAATAAAAAGTTCAGTTTCTAAAAATAATAATAATTAAAAATAACTAATATCTTAAGATTAATCTAAGGTTTTTAAATTCTTATATTACTAAAAATAAAATTATCTTCTAAAAAATAGATAAGAAAAATTATTTATTTGTAATATAATCTAAGGAATAAAGGATTTGAACCTTTAATAGAGAAACAATATTTCCTAGAATAAGATCCTTACCGGAAGGTACCATAAGGATTTAACCTACTCAGCCTTATGACATTCAGGCAGGTGAGGTTGGGAAGGAGGAGCCTCATAATAAGCTTAAATTTTTCTCGGATATTTTTTTTAGTTTTTAAAATAATTTAATTTTTTACTCTAATTAAAAAAAAAAAGAGATAATTTAATACAATTTTATTTTTTTAGAAATATTGTTTCTTTTTTACCAATTTACCACCCTCCTCCTTATCCTTTGGAAAGGAAGGGTACGTAGCCTACCTAAATGGGCTGAACTCCTCCGAGGCAGAGCAGCCGGAGGCTTCGGAGACACAGAAGGAGGAGAGGAATTAATTCCTTTATGTGCGATTAGGCTTTTTTTGTCTTCGAGATATCCGGAAAGATTTAAGTACTAAATTTCTATTAAGAATTTATAGAGAATTATTTTTTATATATAAAAAATAAATAAACGTACGAGTTGCTGCCTGCCCTAGGGGCGGATGCCGCTGTGACCCCAAGAGTAGTGGGGGGGGGGTTTAAAAAATTTTATTTACCAAAATTTTATAATATTATATACAGGAATTTTTAGACAAAAAATTATTTATTGTTTTCGCTTCATCTGTCAAGATAGCTCCTTCTGATAAGGTTAAATCGAATAGACTATTTTCTATAATTCCTATTACTGGGATAATTACTAAAAACCAAGAGAAATAGAATGCAGTTGCTATTTGTCCTATTTCAACATAAGGAGAATTAGGATGTTGAGAACCAATCCACATTAAAATGAAAAAGTCTACAACAAAGAACCAGAAAGCTAATTTCATTGCAGGTCTAAATTGGTTTCCTCTTATTCTAGAAACATCCACTAAAGGTAAAATTAAGAATATAACTAAAGAACCAAACATAGCAACTACCCCTAAAAGTTTATTAGGTATTGATCTTAAAATAGCATAGAATGGTAATAGATCTTTTTAATATATATTTAATATATTTATTAGTTAATTATTGAAATTTATTTATAAAGCATATCTTTAGGCATAAACTGAGAGAGATTATTTGTTAATAATTCCATACTTTCTTTCCATATATAATTCTTTCACCTTTTTTATGCTTGGCCTACGGAGAATAGAACATTTTAAAGAATTTTCTCCAAAAATATTTTCTAAGGTATTTTTAAATTTAAAACATCTTTAGATGTAAAACCATAAGTATTTAAATGTAGACCTAGAGAACCATCATCCTTAATCCAAGAAGCTAAATCTCTAGGTGTAAGTAAATCTTTAATATTTGAAGGAACTATTTTTAAATTCTCATAAATATAAAATAAACTTTTGTAATGGTTAAAACAAGGCAAAGAAAGTGTTTTAAAACTAATTGAACTGTAAATTTTATTTGTTCTTTTGTCTTTAAAGGTTCTTTCTTTAAGATTAAAACTTTTAGACAAATAAGGTTTAAATAATTCATATACATTGTTTAAAGTTATTATAATGGTGTATTCTTAAACTACTTTGTGAGAAAAGAATTATAGAATTTCCTTTTAGATTTTTTTTGTATATGTCCATCACCCAGTAATAAACCTATAATAATCTCATTTAAATTATTTTCAATAATTAACTTTGATCTCTCGAGCTTAGAAAGTCTTTTTTGTTTATTTTTTAATTTTTATTACAAACTAAACTTATAGAAGTTTTCAGATCAATCTCTTAAATAAAAATATGAATAAATATATAAACCCATTATCTTTCAATAATGGCTGGACTATATCTTCAACCTTTAATTATTTTAAATTTAGATTTTTTTTATATTTATTAATTAAAAAGTTAAATTTTATAATAAATTTAAGGTGCTTTACGTGTAGTCTCTGAGGATCCTACTCTGATATTTAGAAAAAGAAAATTATAATTTAATCTAAATATAATTTGGTTTCCTGCTGATTGTCCATTGTTGTATACTTGAAATTTTTACATTTATGTACATAATATACTATTTAAGTATTCAAGTCTTTAGGAATTTCCAGCATATAGTAAAGTTTTATTTTTCATAAGATTACTCTTAAGGAGTGGCATCTATATTAGATTAAATTTAATACCACTCAGGAACAATAGAAGCAGGAGTAACCATTGGATCAGCAGGAATATAATTATCACTATGACCTAATAAATTAGGATAATAGAACACAATAATAGATAATACTAAAAAGAATGCAAAGAAAGTTACTAAATCTTTAAAGATAAAATAAGGATGCATTGCATATCTATCTCCATTTGATGTTACTCCATTAGGGTTATTGGATCCTTCTGTATGAAGGGCAATCATGTGGGCTATAGCTAAAGCAGCTAATAAAAAGGGTAATAAATATGTAAAGAAAAGAATCTATTTAATGTAGCATTACTTACACTGAAACCACCCCAAATTAATTCTACTATATCTTGACCAAATACAGGAATAGCAGATAACAGATTTGTAATAACTGTAGCACCCCATAATGACATTTGTCCATAAGGTAACACATACCTAAGAAAGCAATAGCAATCATTAAGATTAAATAATTACTCCTATTGACCATACTAATACTCTTGGTGATTTGTATGAGCCGTAATATAATCCTCTAGCTACATGAGAATAAACAAAGATAAAGAAAAAAGAAGCTACATTAGCATGTGTATATCTAACTATCCATCCATTATTTACATCTCTCATAATATGTTCTACGGAATTAAAAGCTAAATCACATTAGGTTGATAATGCATAGCTAAAAATGCTCCTGTTACTATTTGTATTCCTAACAAAGTGCTAATAAAGAACCAAAGTTCCATAAATATGAAATATTAGCAGGTTGAGGAGAATCTACTATGTAAGAATTTACAAATCTAAGCAATACGTGAGTTTTTAATATTCTCATTGTTATTTATTTTTTAATTATTTTTTATTTTTTTAATTATTTAATTTTTCAAGTTAAATAATTATTTGTTATTTATTTGTTTAGAATAAATAATGCCTACCTAGCCGAGGCTTAGCTCAGAAGTAGAGGAGAGCAAACTAGGAGACCACAGTAGACCGTAGAATTTGGTTAGCAGCTTACAAGCTTCTCTACAGGAAGGAAGGAAATAATTAATATTTTGATATAAAATCAAAATTAAATTAAAGTGTAATTTCTATCTTAAAACTTTACTTAAGAATTTAAATTATTATAACAATAATTTTATTTAGCTAACTATAATTTCTTAAGTTAACTTTACTTTTTATTTAATTATTTAAATAAAAAATAGACACTAGAACAATATTTTGTTTTTTTATTTAAGCCCAAGAAGATTTGAACTTCTACAGATTCCTCATCAAGAAATTATTCTACCGTTAAATTATAGGCTTTAAATAGTATCTTAGAATTTAATTTATTAAAAAGCAAATAAAGGAATTATTTCTTTTATTTGTATAACTAAACTTCTTTTAAAATAAAATTTATTCTTTAATTTTGACTTTCTCCTTTATTAAACTAAAAAATAAAAATAAAACCTTTATAATTATTCCAAATTTTTCGATATCTCTAAAGAACAAAAGTTTAAAAGGGTCCATCCTCCGGCAGCAGAGGAGGATGCAGCATAGCAGCAGCCGAGCCGGTCCGGAGCGTAGCAGGAGCGTAGCAGGAGAGGATGCAGCATAGCAGCATAGCAGGAGAGGATATAGCGGAAAACACAACCTACTTTATTTACATCAGGTTTAAGAATTCTTCTTATGATCTCTCGCAGGAACATCACTCCCCAGCCGAACCAAGGAGCCAAGGTAAAGGCATGCAGGTAAAGTAGGAAGGAGCAATAGGCCTGAACCTCAGGAGCATAGCAGCAGCCGGAGGATGCAGAGGGAGGGGGTTTAATAAATAAATTTTTATTTTTCTCACTAAAAAAAGAAAATTTTTTTGTTTTTTGTTTTTTTAAGTTTTTTTTTTCACTAAAAATTAGGATAATATTGAATACTAACTATTAAAGCTATTTAAAATTTTGTCCTGAAGAGATTGTAATACTAAAGGCACCTCTTTTATTTTTTTTAGTTAATCTAGCAACATCAGAGAAGTTAACTTTACTTTTAGCTAATACTCCTCTTCTAATTGTTTTTAACTGTCATTCTAGGTAACTACTAATTTTAATTTTGAGTTAAATAATATCTAATTTCTATATTCTAAATTACACGCAATTCTAATATTCTTCCTGATAAGAAAGAAGTAAATAGTTTAAATTTTTATTTTCTAATAATTTATTAGAATAAAAAGGTTTTTAATATAGCTTTTCTCAATAGATTTTTCTAATAATAATTCTAATTTTTTTCTTTTTAATTTTTTATTTTATTGCAATACTACAAAGATTAACTTTGATTTTAAGAAGGTACTAACTCCACAGTCTAATGTAATCTAATTAAATCTAGTTTTTTAAAGCTAAAGAAGAAAACATTTAATCCTAATTTAAATTTTAAGTAATTTAAATTAGAAAATTAGAATAAACTGTATTTTATATTTTTTTTTAATAAATTAGTTTTCCTGCGAGGAAGCAAATTTAAAGTTTCTAACTTTAAACTTTTTTATTTGATTTCTTCTGTCCTAGAATTAATGCTAGATTCCGTAATATTTTATTAAAGTATGTTCTTTTTCCATAGAGAAGATTTTTTTATTAAGTTTCGATATTTAGTTTCTAAATGTGGCTTTTTATTTATTTTTTTTTTTTTAGATGGGATTTGAACAATTTTCTCAATTGTACTATAGATGTTATCTGTAAAGTTCTTTTAAATTTTTTAATCTTCTATTTTTAGCTTAAGAATTTTTTTATCCCTCTATTTTCGAATCCGTATGTATACCCCCCCTTAGATATAACTCGTATTAAAATTGTTCCTTCCCCTTGGACACTTAAATACAAAAAATAACCCAATGAATTTATATTTGAAAAAAATTTACCATTATTTGGAGATCCTATCTAAAAAAAACAACAAAGATAATGTTAAATAACTGGAAAATTTTAAATGCTATACCAATAGTAGTTTAAATAAAAAAACTAATACTCTAATGTATTTTTTAAAAGGCTTAAATATTAATTTTCCATTTAAATTTCTAATTTTACATTAAAAACCCCAGTATCGAAACTTTAAATTCTTCTCTAAAAAGAACCTCTACTCTTATTAAAAGTTTCCTTATTACGGAATCTGGTTCCAGCATTAATAATCTAGGACAGAAGAAATCAAATAAAAAAGTTTAAAGTTAGACCTTCGACTTTCGAATCCTTCCTTCGGATTCTGCTTCCTCGCCTTCTTCAAAAAAACTAATTTATTAAAAAAAAATAAAAAAAATACAGAAACTCAAATTATTCTAATTTCTCTAATTTAAATTCTGACTTAAAAGACAAACCTTTAACCATTTTTCTTCTTTAGCTTTATCCCTAGTATAGTTAATGCTACAGACTGATTTAATTAGTTCTCTGTTACAAAAATTAATTAATACTCGACTGTGGAAAAAAATTAATTTCTCCTAGTCCTATCCCAGAAGTTCTCTTTTTCATTTTACTCTTTATTTCCTCCTCAAAAATTTCTAAATTTAAAGTTATATAAAAAATTCATACTAAAGGGTTTATCCTTAGGTCTCAAGAAAGATCTCTCTAACACTAAAAATCTAAAATCAAAGGATTAAATTTATTAGAAATAATTTTAGTAGTATAATTGCAATTAAAATTTTAAATTCTAAAATTAGTTTAAAAAGAAAAAAAATTAGATTACTAAAATATATTAATTTAGCCTCTGAACTTTCAAGATCTAATAGTAATAATGAAAATATTAATAATATTTCATTCTCTTATTTAAATAATAATAAAAATAATTTGTCTAATTCTTCTAATAAAAATAATTTTTTAATACCAATTCAAAATAAAAATATACCTGTAGTTTATAATAAATTAGCTCCTATAATTAATCAATATATAAATCAATGACTATTTTTAATATGAAAAATAAAGGTTCTATTTTTTCTTATTCAAGTATAATTGGTTTTAATTTTTTAAGTAAAAATAATAAATTAATTAAAAATGTTTATAAATTTTTATCTACTTCTTTTTATTCTATGTATTGTTTAATTAGTAAACCTGTTTTTGTTATTACTCCAGATAAAATTATTATTCAATTATTTTATTATTTATTTATTCCTAATTTTATTTAAATATAAAATTAGAAATAGAAAAAAATTCTTTAATAGACTTTTAAAAAATAAAAGAGCTAAATCGAATAGAAATTTTGTTAATAATCAAAATAAATTTAGATTCTCTAATAAATTCAAATATAAAAAAATTAAAAAAGCACAAAGAAAAATTTAGAAACTATCTAATATTAGTTTAATTAATTTATATCCTAATAAATTTAAAAAAATTTGTTTAATTTTAAGTCGTTTCTTTAAAAAACCTGTAGAATTAGATTTAATTAGATTACATTATCCTTATAACGATAGTAATATCTTAGTTAATCTTTTAGGTATTATGATTAATAAAATTAAAATTAGAATTATATTAGAAAACTATTTAGAAAAGCTATTATTAAAAACCCTAATAAATTAGAAAATAAAAATTTAACTATTTTACCTTCTTTCTTATCAGGAATGAATATTAGAATTGCTGGAAGATTATTAACTCAAAAAGTAGTACCTAGAATGACAGTTAAAACAATTAGAAGAGGAGTATTAGCTAAAAGTAAAGTTAACTTCTCTGATGTTGCTAGATTAACTAAAAAAAATAAAAGAGGTGCCTTTAGTATTACAATCTCTTCAGGACAAAATTTTAAATAGCTTTAATAGTTAGTATTCAATATTATCCTAATTTTTAGTGAAAAAAAAAACTTAAAAAAACAAATAAACAAAAAAATTTTCTTTTTTTAGTGAGAAAAATAAAAATTTATTTATTAAACCCCCTCCCTCTGCATCCTCCGGCTGCTGCTATGCTCCTGAGGTTCAGGCCTATTGCTCCTTCCTACTTTACCTGCATGCCTTTACCTTGGCTCCTTGGTTCGGCTGGGGAAGTGATGTTCCTGCGAGAGATCATAAGAAGAATTCTTAAACCTGATGTAAATAAAGTAGGTTGTGTTTTCCGCTATATCCTCTCCTGCTATGCTGCTATGCTGCATCCTCTCCTGCTACGCTCCTGCTACGCTCCGGACCGGCTCGGCTGCTGCTATGCTGCATCCTCCTCTGCTGCCGGAGGATGGACCCTTTTAAACTTTTGTTCTTTAGAGATATCGAAAATTTGGAATAATTATAAAGGTTTTATTTTTTTATTTTTTAGTTTAATAAAGGAGAAAGTCAAAATTAAAGAATAAATTTTATTTTAAAAGAAGTTTAGTTATACAAATAAAAGAAATAATTCCTTTATTTGCTTTTTAATAAATTAAATTCTAAGATACTATTTAAAGCCTATAATTTAACGGTAGAATAATTTCTTGATGAGGAATCTGTAGAAGTTCAAATCTTCTTGGGCTTAAATAAAAAAACAAATATTGTTCTAGTGTCTATTTTTTATTTAAAATATTAAATAAAAAGTAAAGTTAACTTAAGAAATTATAGTTAGCTAAATAAAATTATTGTTATAATAATTTAAATTCTTAAGTAAAGTTTTAAGATAGAAATTACACTTTAATTTAATTTTGATTTTATATCAAAATATTAATTATTTCCTTCCTTCCTGCTAGAGAAGCTTGTAAGCTGCTAACCAAATTCTACGGTCTACTGTGGTCTCCTAGTTTGCTCTCCTCTACTTCTGAGCTAAGCCTCGGCTAGGTAGGCATTATTTATTCTAAACAAATAAATAACAAATAATTATTTAACTTGAAAAATTAAATAATTAAAAAAATAAAAAATAATTAAAAAATAAATAACAATGAGAATATTAAAAACTCACGTATTGCTTAGATTTGTAAATTCTTACATAGTAGATTCTCCTCAACCTGCTAATATTTCATATTTATGGAACTTTGGTTCTTTATTAGCACTTTGTTTAGGAATACAAATAGTAACAGGAGCATTTTTAGCTATGCATTATCAACCTAATGTTGATTTAGCTTTTAATTCCGTAGAACATATTATGAGAGATGTAAATAATGGATGGATAGTTAGATATACACATGCTAATGTAGCTTCTTTTTTCTTTATCTTTGTTTATTCTCATGTAGCTAGAGGATTATATTACGGCTCATACAAATCACCAAGAGTATTAGTATGGTCAATAGGAGTAATTATTTTAATCTTAATGATTGCTATTGCTTTCTTAGGTTATGTGTTACCTTATGGACAAATGTCATTATGGGGTGCTACAGTTATTACAAATCTGTTATCTGCTATTCCTGTATTTGGTCAAGATATAGTAGAATTAATTTGGGGTGGTTTCAGTGTAAGTAATGCTACATTAAATAGATTCTTTTCTTTACATTATTTATTACCCTTTTTATTAGCTGCTTTAGCTATAGCCCACATGATTGCCCTTCATACAGAAGGATCCAATAACCCTAATGGAGTAACATCAAATGGAGATAGATATGCAATGCATCCTTATTTTATCTTTAAAGATTTAGTAACTTTCTTTGCATTCTTTTTAGTATTATCTATTATTGTGTTCTATTATCCTAATTTATTAGGTCATAGTGATAATTATATTCCTGCTGATCCAATGGTTACTCCTGCTTCTATTGTTCCTGAGTGGTATTAAATTTAATCTAATATAGATGCCACTCCTTAAGAGTAATCTTATGAAAAATAAAACTTTACTATATGCTGGAAATTCCTAAAGACTTGAATACTTAAATAGTATATTATGTACATAAATGTAAAAATTTCAAGTATACAACAATGGACAATCAGCAGGAAACCAAATTATATTTAGATTAAATTATAATTTTCTTTTTCTAAATATCAGAGTAGGATCCTCAGAGACTACACGTAAAGCACCTTAAATTTATTATAAAATTTAACTTTTTAATTAATAAATATAAAAAAATCTAAATTTAAAATAATTAAAGGTTGAAGATATAGTCCAGCCATTATTGAAAGATAATGGGTTTATATATTTATTCATATTTTTATTTAAGAGATTGATCTGAAAACTTCTATAAGTTTAGTTTGTAATAAAAATTAAAAAATAAACAAAAAAAAGACTTTCTAAGCTCGAGAGATCAAAGTTAATTATTGAAAATAATTTAAATGAGATTATTATAGGTTTATTACTGGGTGATGGACATATACAAAAAAAATCTAAAAGGAAATTCTATAATTCTTTTCTCACAAAGTAGTTTAAGAATACACCATTATAATAACTTTAAACATGTATATGAATTATTTAAACCTTATTTGTCTAAAAGTTTTAATCTTAAAGAAAGAACCTTTAAAGACAAAAGAACAAATAAAATTTACAGTTCAATTAGTTTTAAAACACTTTCTTTGCCTTGTTTTAACCATTACAAAAGTTTATTTTATATTTATGAGAATTTAAAAATAGTTCCTTCAAATATTAAAGATTTACTTACACCTAGAGATTTAGCTTCTTGGATTAAGGATGATGGTTCTCTAGGTCTACATTTAAATACTTATGGTTTTACATCTAAAGATGTTTTAAATTTAAAAATACCTTAGAAAATATTTTTGGAGAAAATTCTTTAAAATGTTCTATTCTCCGTAGGCCAAGCATAAAAAAGGTGAAAGAATTTATATATGGAAAGAAAGTATGGAATTATTAACAAATAATCTCTCTCAGTTTATGCCTAAAGATATGCTTTATAAAATAAATTTCAATAATTAACTAATAAATATATTAAATATATATTAAAAAGATCTATTACCATTCTATGCTATTTTAAGATCAATACCTAATAAACTTTTAGGGGTAGTTGCTATGTTTGGTTCTTTAGTTTATATTCTTAATTTTACCTTTAGTGGATGTTTCTAGAATAAGAGGAAACCAATTTAGACCTGCAATGAAATTAGCTTTCTGGTTCTTTGTTGTAGACTTTTTCATTTTAATGTGGATTGGTTCTCAACATCCTAATTCTCCTTATGTTGAAATAGGACAAATAGCAACTGCATTCTATTTCTCTTGGTTTTTAGTAATTATCCCAGTAATAGGAATTATAGAAAATAGTCTATTCGATTTAACCTTATCAGAAGGAGCTATCTTGACAGATGAAGCCGAAAACAATAAATAATTTTTTGTCTAAAAATTCCTGTATATAATATTATAAAATTTTGGTAAATAAAATTTTTAAACCCCCCCCCCCACTACTCTTGGGGTCACAGCGGCATCCGCCCCTAGGGCAGGCAGCACTCGTACGTTTATTTATTTTTTATATATAAAAAATAATTCTCTATAAATTCTTAATAGAAATTTAGTACTTAAATCTTTCCGGATATCTCGAAGACAAAAAAGCCTAATCGCACATAAAGGAATTAATTCCTCTCCTCCTTCTGTGTCTCCGAAGCCTCCGGCTGCTCTGCCTCGGAGGAGTCAGCCCATTTAGGTAGGCTACGTACCCTTCCTTTCCAAAGGATAAGGAGGAGGGTGGTAAATTGGTAAAAAAGAAACAATATTTCTAAAAAAAATAAAATTGTATTAAATTATCTCTTTTTTTTTTTAATTAGAGTAAAAAATTAAATTATTTTAAAACTAAAAAATATCCGAGAAAAATTTAAGCTTATTATGAGGCTCCTCCTTCCCAACCTCACCTTGCCTGAATGTCATAAGGCTGAGTAGGTTAAATCCTTATGGTACCTTCCGGTAAGGATCTTATTCTAGGAAATATTGTTTCTCTATTAAAGGTTCAAATCCTTTATTCCTTAGATTATATTACAAATAAATAATTTTTCTTATCTATTTTTTAGAAGATAATTTTATTTTTAGTAATATAAGAATTTAAAAACTTAGATTAATCTTAAGATATTAGTTATTTTTTAATTATTATTTATTTTTAGAAACTGAACTTTTTATTCTCAAAAGAATTATATTTATTACACATTCCTTCTCTTTATTTTTTAAGTTAATGTAATGTAGTTAATATTTTAAATAAGTATAAGAAAATATGTAAAAATAAAAGAATATCTAATATTCAGCTCTATCACTCCACCTATCCCTTAACTTTAAGGATGGGGAGATGGTCAAAGGGATGTTTATTTTAACTCCTTAATTTCACCAACTCTTTCTGAGTCCTCCTTACCTAAGGTAAGGAAGGTTTGGAAAAGGTCGAACACAAGATGAATAGGATAGAATCTGTCCTAGTTTAAAGGTAAAGTTTAAGGTCCTGCAAAATATACATTTCTAAGAGGAAAAATTAAATTAAGGTCGACTATCATAAAAAATAACAAATGTTACAATTTCTTTCTCTTTTTAATACAATCTTTAATGATGCGCCTCAACCTTGGCAATTAGGTTTTCAAGATAGTGCTGCTCCAGGATTTACAGGTATTGTTACATTACATAATACAATTGGGTTTTATTTAATTGTAATATGTTTTTCAGTTTTCTGGGCTTTATTTTCAATAATTTATTATTATAATACTAAAAAAAATCCAATAGCTCATAAATATTTAACACATGGTACTGTAGTTGAATTAGTTTGGACTATTACACCTGCTTTAATTTTAATTGCTATTGCTTTCCCTTCTTTCAGATTACTTTATTTAATGGATGAAGTAATTTCTCCTACATTAACAATTAAAGCTGTAGGTCATCAATGGTATTGGTCTTATGAATTATCTGATTTTGTAACAGATAGTGGAGATGCTATAGATTTTGATAGTTATATGTTACCTGAATCTGATTTAGAATTAGGTCAATTTAGATTATTAGATGTAGATAATAAATTAATAGTACCAGTGGATTGCCATATTAGATTAATTGTTACAGGGGCAGATGTAATTCATTCTTATGCTGTTCCTTCTCTAGGGTTAAAATTAGATGCTGTTCCTGGTAGATTAAATCAAGTTTCTTTCTTAGTAGAAAGAACAGGAACATTCTATGGACAATGTTCAGAAATCTGTGGAGTTTGGCATGGGTTTATGCCTATAGCTATTGAAGCTGTATCAACACAAGATTTCTTATTATGGGTAGATAGTGCTTCATAAATTAAAAATTAAAAATATTAAATTTTCTAAAAATAAACTATTTCTAATTAAATTTTAAGTAGCATATTCATCTAAAAAAATAGTTTTCTATTCTATAATAATGAAACCTTTCCTGTATACGGACCCTACGCTCTAAATTCACCTCTTACCCACATACTACCTTTTAGGTATGGCCAGAGGAAAGAAGATAAGGTATGGATCCGTACTGACGCAAAGTAGGATAATTAGAGACTGTAGGTCCCGTAGTGGACAAGATTTTTATGTATATGCATAAAATTTAAACTTTAAATATTTTCTTAAAAAAGAAATTAAACCCCCTCTCCTGCATCCTCTGCTATGCTGCTATGCACTGCTACGCTCCTCTCCTCCGGCTCGGCTCGGCAGCTGCTGCATCCGACCTAAACCTAAGGGCTGGTTGCAGGAGAGGCTGCAGCCTAAGCTATGTGGCCGAACCTACAGGTAAGTTTTAAGATACTAAAGTTTTAACTTAAAAAAAGTATAACTAAATTATTTTTAAAGATAAAAAAGTTAAAATAAAATATAAATTTTAAATACTTTTTTTTAACCTCTAAATAATTAAGAGATAGTCTTTATAGGACAAAAATCTCTTCTAATTTATAAAAAGAAAAAAATATATGAAAGATCTTAATTATTTAAAAGAGTTATTGGCCCATTGTTTTATCTGAATAGGGATGAATCTAGTTTCTCCTGTTGTTTTATTTTCTTTGAGTTTTTTTAATTTTATCTCTTGTTGCTATGTGGTGTTTTATTACTATTGTATTATATTTTAGGTTTTTATATTTAATGGAAAATAAAGTATTATTAGAAAAAGCTTCTAAATATACTATTATTGTTAAAATATTAAATGTTTATAAAAAAACTAGATTATTTTATTTGGTAATTGAAATAGCGCTATTTTTATTTAGTTTAGGAAGTATAATTTTGTTAAGTGGTCAAATTGTGTTTGGCTTAATATCTTTTGGTGTTTAATAATACGTTTAGAATATAAAATAATAATATTTATTATTATTATTTTATATGTGAAAGTTTTTAAGAGATAGTCTTTAGTAAACAAATCTCTTCTAAAAAAAATATAATATATATAAATTATGAAAGAATTTTTGGAATTTTTAAGTCATTTTGGGAATCATTTAAATGTAAATGATTCTAGCTCTCCAATTTTAGGGTTTTGTGTTGTTATTTTAGTGTTATCTATTATTGCTTTATTATATGTAGTTAATATTATAATATATTTAATTGTATTAAATATTAGTGAAAATAATTATATATTAGATAAAATATCTGAATATAAACTATTGTTTAAGATTTTTATTTTATATAAAAATACCAGATTGGTTTATTTAGCTTTTTAATTTATGTTTTTAATAATAAATTTATTCTCTATTATATACTTATGTGGAAGAGTAGCCTACGGTATAAGTTAAATAAAAAACATTATTGTATATTTAATACATATAAAAATATAAATTTACTTATTCTAAAATAATTAATTATTTAATTATTAATCCTCAAAAAAAGAATTAATTTTATTTTATAGTAACAGACAAAAAAATAAGAGAAATAAAATAAGTCTGATAAAAACAAATAATTTTCTCTTCTTAAAAAAAAATTAAAAAACTAAATATGAAAAACAAATTTTATTCTATTGGGAGTTTCACTAGTTTAGCTTCTTTTATTCCTGCTTGCTTTATTTATAACAGTATTGTAAAATTATATTCAAAGTTAGCTTTTAAGGGAACAACTGCAAATCTTAGAGATCTACCTCAAATTACACAGATGAAAAGTAAAGAAGTAAAACTTTTTATGATCTTTGGTGCTCCTATGCTAGTAGGTCTTATATATATAATTAAAAATGTTACTTTCCTACCTAAAATTTCTTTCCCCATAGATAACTATCTTGTCTCTGATAATGTGATTTCAAATACAAATAATGAAGATAATTTAAATAGTGGTTTTGGAATAATTGCTTTTTTTAAAAAATAAAATACCTTTTTGAATAAAACAAATTATAATAATAGGGATAAGTTTTATACTGTTTAAACTATATTTATAAAAATTTAGAATCTAATGGAAATAATAATATTTTAAATTCTTATTTTTTAAATTATATTATTTATGTAAAAATATTTTTTATTTTTGGTTTTATTTCTAGTTTTTTTTTAATTTGTTATTACATTTGTACAATATATTTGTTTATAATGTTTTCAAAGAAAAAAATAAGTAAACCTGTTTATTTACCTGAATTTATTTTAAATTGAATAGATGATATTCACAAAATGAGTTCTATTAAAAATAAAGGATTTATCATAGAATTTTATTTTAGATTAATAATGGTTTATATTTTTATCTTAGCTCTTACTTTTTATACATTAATCTTTTTATTTAATATACAATAATATAATTAAAAGAATCCAAATTTAAAAAAAGGAAAAACAAATTTTAATTTTATATTTTACTTAGGTTTCACTTATTTTAATTTAATATGTAGTCACTTTTCTTATTTTTTTTAGACTTAAAATCTAACATTCTTTTCGGGCTAGATTTGGTTTCTTAATAGAATTTTCTTTTTATATTTATGTACATAATACAATTATTATAAAACAACAAATTTTTTTATTTGTATGAGGATTTTCTCTTTTGTGTATGCTTGTTATTAATAAATTTAAAATTTAATTTAAAAATTTAATTCTGCATACGAACCAAAAAAAGATTTTATGGTAAAGATAACACCCTTCTTTAAAAAAATGTCCAGATTTCTCAAAAGTCCCCTAAGGAGAGGAAAGAAGACTGACAAATTAGAATAAAACTAGAAAATTTAAAAGTTATACTTTAAACTAAAAATCTCTATTAATTTGGTTTTTAATTAAGATATAAAAAATATTAAAGATGAAGTATAAATGATAACGTAAAGAGTTAATAGATTTTATACATAAAATATGAGAATTTTTTAAACATAAATTTAGAAATTTATTTATAGATATTTTACTTTTTTATTTTAAAAGAGTAGTAGTTTTATATAAAACACTAATTCTAGCAATCAATCGTAAACGTATAAATGTTTACTTAGAAACTTTCTGTCTTTTGATACTTAATCTTTTTACTAAATTAAAAAATTTTATTTATTTATAAAATAAAATAATTATATTATATTTTAATAAATTTATCTAAAAATGTAAATATTCTAACAAAAATAAGTATTAAAAACAAAAAGAAAACTAACCCTTGATATCAACAAAAATCAATGACAAAAAATTAAATTATATAAAAAAATGAATAATAAAATCAAATTTCAATACTTTCCTTATCATTTAGTAGATCCTTCACCTTGGCCTATTTTATTAAGTTTTTCATTATTAACTTTAACAACAGGTGCTGTATTGTATATGCATGGTTTTAATAATGGTGGTCTTGTTTTAACTTTAGGATTTCTATTAACAAGTTCTGGAATGGCTCTATGGTTCAGAGATGTTATAAGTGAAGCAACTTTATTAGGTTGCCATACAAGAGAAGTAAAAAACGGTTTAATGATTGGAGTTTTCCTTTTCATTGTTAGTGAAGTATTTGCTTTCTTATCTGTATTTTGGGCTTTCTTCCATTCAAGTTTATCTCCTGCTATTGAAATAGGAGGATCTTGGCCTCCAATAGGAATAACTCCATTAGATCCTTTTGCAATACCTTTATTAAATACAATATTATTACTTTCTTCTGGTGCATTTATTACTTATGGACACCATGCTTTAATAGCTGGAAATAGAAAAGCAGCAATAGATGGAACATTATTAACTTTAATATTTGCAATACTATTTACAGGATTACAATATTATGAATATTCCGAAGCAGGTTTTCACAATGGCAGATGGTGTATATGGTTCAGCCTTTTATGCTTCTACAGGATTACATGGTTTACATGTTATAGTAGGAACAATTTTTATTTTAGTAGGTTTTGTTAGAATTGTAATTATCATTTAACTAAATCACATCACCAAGGATTTGAAGCTGCTATAGCTTACTGGCATTTTGTAGATGTTTGTGTGGTTATTCTTATTCTTAGCTGTTTATTTCTGGGGGTGGTGCTTAGTTTATAGTATCCCTCTTACACAATTATTTTTAATTTAAAGTTAAAAATAAAAAAATAATTTATATAATATTTCTTTATACTCAAATAAAAATATAAATATAATAAAAATATAATTATATTTATAATTATGAAAATAATATTATAAAAAATTCTAACCCCTTTATTTTATTAAAAAAAAATAAGTTTAAACCTTTTTATTTAAAATTACTCTTATATTAGAGTCTTAAATATATAAATTCCTCTTATCTTAGAGTCTTAAAGCTCTATATAAAAGTAAAATCAAAAATAAAAAAATTACAAAAATATAATAAATTTCTAATGATCTTTAAAAACAAACTATAGATTAACTGAAAATTAAAATATTCTTATTTTTTTAGGCCAAATTTAATTTCATTTATTACCCGTTTCTAAAAAGAATTTAACAAATACATAACTATGAATCTTTCATTATTTTTATTTTTAATTGGTATCTTAGGGTTTATATTAAATAGAAAAAATATAATTCTAATGATAATAGCCATAGAAATAATGTTACTAGCAGTAACTTTATTAGTATTAATATCATCTTATAGTTTTGATGATAATGTAGGACAAACATTTAGTATATATTATCTCTATTGCAGGTGCAGAATCTGTTATAGGTTTAAGTATTCTTGTTGCTTATTATAGATTAAGAGGAACTATTTCTTTAAGAACATAATGTATCTTTCAATTATTATTTTACCTTTATTAGGTTCTATTGTTTCAGGTTTTATGGGTAGAAAAGTAGGTGTTACAGGATCTCTTTTTATAACATGTACTTGTTTTAATTTTATCTTCAGTATTAATGACAGTTGCTTTCTATGAAGTAGGTCTTTGCGGTTCTCCTGTTTCTATTAATTTAGGTAGTTGGATCGATTCAGAAATAATGTCTATTTCTTGGGAATTTTATTTTGATCAATTAACAGTATCTTTAGGTTTAGCTGTTTTATATTGTTCAAGTTTTAATTCATATCTATAGTATTTCTTATATGTCTGAAGATCCTCATGTTCAAAGATTTATGTCTTATTTATCTGCTTTCACTGCAGGTATGTTAATTTTAATAAGTGGAGGTAATTATTTTGTAATGTTTATAGGTTGGGAATCTATAGGTGTAGTATCCTATTTATTAATTAATTTCTATTTTACTAGAATTCAAGCAAATAAAGCTTCTATTTTAGCTTTTACTATGAATAGAGTAGGTGATATGGGAATGAGTATAGGATTCTTTGCTATTTTTTCATTATTTGGTTCTTTAAATTATTCAACAATCTTTAGTTTATCTCCTTATATGAATGAAACAGCAATTACAATTATATCTTTATTATTATTTATGGGTGCTATGGCAAAATCTGCTAATATTCCATTTCATTCTTGGTTACCTGGTTCAATGGAAGCTCCTACACCAGTAAGTGCTTTACTTCATGCTGCTACTCTAGTAACAGCAGGTATCTATTTATTATTAAGATCTTCACCAATATTAGAATATAGTTTCCACTGCTTTATTAGTAATAACTTTAATAGGAGCAACTACAGCCTTTTTTGCAGCCACAAGTGGATTAGTACAAAATGATTTAAAAAGAATAATAGCTTTTCAGTACTATAAGTCAATTAGGATATATGGTAATGGCAGTAGGGTTAAGTCAATATAATGTTGCTTTAATGCATACTGTAAACCATGCTTTCTTTAAAGCCTTATTATTCTTAGGTGCAGGTGCTGTAATTCATTCTTTTGCCGATTCAACAAGATATAAGAAAAATGGGTGGTTTAATTAAATTTTTACCATTTACTTATTCTGTAATGTTAGTAGGATCTCTTAGTTTATTAGCTACTCCATTCCTTACAGGTTTCTATAGTAAAGATTTAATACTTGAATTAGCTTTTGGTCAATATACTTTTAGTGGATTTTATGCTTATATTTTAGGAACAATAACTGCAGGTATAACAGCCTTTTATAGTTTTAGATTAATAAGTTTAGTATTCTTAACTGTACCAAATGGACCTAAATTTAATTATTTACATTCTCATGAATCAAATTTAGCTATTATTATACCATTATTTATTTTAGCTTTATTTAGTATTTTATTTGGATTTGTATTCTCTGATTTATTTGTAGGGGTAGGTTCTGATTTCTTTGGAAATTCTTTATTTATTCATCCTAATAATATTTCTATTATTGAAGCAGAATTCTCTTTAAATCTTATTATTAAATTATTACCAGTTATTTTAAGTTTAATTGGTTCAGTTTTAGCAATATATCTATATCATAATAATCCTGAATTTATTAATCAATTAACTGAGAATTCTATAAGTAGAAAAATTTATGGTTTCTTAA
This sequence comes from Pleurotus eryngii var. eryngii, assembly GCA_029467805.1. Classification (NCBI taxonomy): domain Eukaryota; kingdom Fungi; phylum Basidiomycota; class Agaricomycetes; order Agaricales; family Pleurotaceae; genus Pleurotus; species Pleurotus eryngii. The sequence goes on along the minus strand of SZVJ01000047.1, from coordinate 14,599 downwards.
ATGGAAAATATTATTTTGATGTAATTTATAATCATTATTTTATTTCTAAAGGATTATTATTAGGTTATACAATATCTAAAGAATTAGATAGAGGAGCAATTGAATTCTTAGGACCTTCTGGTTTATCTACTGCCTTTACTAATACAGGTAATAATATTGCTAAATTAGATACTGGAATAGTAACAACTTATGCTCTTTATATTACATTAGGATTATTATCTTTATTATTTGTAGTTTTCGCTCCTATTTTAATTGATGTTTCAATGTTAAGTGAATTTAGATTAGTTATTATTTATCTGGCTTCTATTATATTAGTTTTATCTTTTCCTTCTTTAAATAATAAAATTAATAAATTCTTCTTTCCGTAGGCCTGATATTAACTTTTATTAATATTTAATTTATATTTTAAAATAAATATATTAACTAGTATATTAAATAGTAAATTATATTAAAAAAAATAATTTTCTTTTGCTAATATTTTTTATTTGGCTTAGTCGCTTTACTACGTACCCTCCGAGGCTGGAGGAGCCAACCACTTACCCCTACCTTAAAGGATCCGAGTCATTAAAATGGTAGAAAAGTAGGAAAGGTAAGTAATTAACTAGACAGGACTTATAAAAGTATAGTATTAAAAAGATATTTATTAAACCCCCTTCACCTTCTTAGACAATTAACTCTCACAGCCAAAAAGGTAGGTTGTGAACTAAGCTTTCCTCTTAAAAATATAATTCTATTCTCTATTTCTTTAAATATCCAAAAATAATAACTAAATTATTTCTAAAAATAAAATAAATAAAAAAGTTAAAATAAAATATAAATTTTAAATAAATAACTTTTTTTTATATCCTCTAAATATTTAAGAGATAGTCTTTAGGGAACAAAAAGAAATAATATATTTAACAAATATATTTATATCTCTTCTAATATTAAAAAACCAATTATGAAAACAATAAATTATATAGTTGCATCCTTATCTAGAAATTTTAGTGAACTTTCTGATAAAATAGAAAATTTTATAGATTCACATACTATAAATTTTACATCAGATGGTATTTTTGGCTCTATAGATGCATATAAAGAATTTCTATCTCATTTATCTAAGGAACAATTATTTTCTTTAATACATGTTTTATTTTTCACTGCTCTTATTATTGCTGTTTTTAATCTTGCAGCTGTTTTCTATGGAGATTCTTTAATTAATCTGTTGGATATAGAAAAGAGATTTCCTTCTTTAGCTAAAATAATTAAACTTAGAATAAAATTCCAACAATACTATTTTGGACTTAATTTAATTATTATTTTTTCTGTTTTATTTGTGTTATTATATTTTAACTTTTTTGTATTGATAGGTGTAATTTAAGATTAATTTAAATAATACTATCAGAAATTTAACTAAAATTGTTTAGTGTTGGTGCAATGGCTTTTGCTTATAAACAAAAGATAAACAGTCTAAATAAGGAAGACTTCTTCACAAAACAAAAAGAAACTATAATAAATTTAAGTAATAAAATGAAATCTTTAGAAAATGAAATAAAACTTTAGAATTATGTACAAGAAAAATACAAGTTATAGTTTTTCAGTTTACTTCCACAAGGGTTAAAAATAAAAATATAAAATGATTTAAATCTTTTTTAAGTTAGTAGAAGACTTTAATAATTATTTAAGTTGTTTATCTAATTTTCAAATATGTTTAATAATTAATATATTATAATAATAGACAAATTAAATTAAGCTCGAGATTTCCAAAATTAGCTCGACTATGTAAAATTTTTACGACAAAAACTAAACCATTTTTATATGTTTATTAATATTTTACTTCTTACAATAGTATGAATTATCATGATTCCCATTAATATCGTAACTGTTATTTTTTATTAATAACTTGTTATTTGTCATTAGATTCTTTTGTAATTTTATGGAGTAGAAAATTATTTATATAAACCCCATAACTCTACGACCTACGAAAAATCTGATACAACTAAGTACCTTAAAATTATAAAATAAAAGAATAGATTAGCTTTTTTTTTTTACTTGAAAAGGCTAATTTTTAAAAAAAAAACAATAAAATTATAAAAAATATAAAGATTTATATTTATTTTTAATAAACAAATTTATATAAAGTACTAAAAAATATATATAAAAAGGTGATATTACTTAAGAGAAATAATATCATTAAAAAAAAATTTTTCTTTCTCTTCTTTAAAAAAACAAAACCAAAAACCCAAAATGAACAAAACTTTTATTTATTTGCAAACTTTGCTAGAAGTTTGATAAGTTTCATGTTAACAAGGAGACTAATCATTTAGTTTCTAGTATTTTTTATACTGAAGAGTTAAAGCAGACAACATTAAAAAATTAACTTTAGACAAAGATAAAATATTGAATGTTATATATATAGGTGACTTTGATATTAATCATTTAAATATATACAAAATCCAAGATAACATAAATATCTTCTTAATTCCTAATATTTATTTAATGAAAGAATTTTTAAACAGTAATGATAAAATAATCTAAATCAAACATTGTTAAATACTTTAAGAGATAAAAATATGTTTAAAGAAGTAATGAATTATTATTAAGTGATTACAACCAATAGATAAAATAAAAAATATTAATTTAAATCAATATATCTTTATATTTGAGATTTTAAATTGGTTTACTGTACAATTAATATTTAAAAAATTGAAATATTACCTTAAGTGGAGGTACTTTAAATAAAAGACATATAGTTTCTACTACACAATTTAATTTAATTCAAATTTTTAATTTCATTAGATTTTAAGGATAAAGATTTTTATAACAGTTTTAATATTTGAAAAAATATGAGAGTATTAAGGAAATTTCTTTAAGGTGACAGTCAAATTTTGCATATGGATAAAAATTTAATATTAAAAATTATTAAAAGATAAAATTAAACTATTACTATCTAAACTAACAGAAAACTTAAGTATAATAATACAAGGAGTATTAAAGCTAAAACCAAAATGTTATTAACTTAGAGCAGGAAAGATTAGATTTTCAAAATAAAAAATAAATTAAATAAAAATCTTAAAGATTCTAAAAATTTAATTAAATTGGACCAGAAAAAAGAATAGAAGAGTTATAATACCAAAATTAAATCTTTAAATCTCAAGTATTAGACTTAGAAAAGACAAAAACAATATCTTAACTAGAGAAACAAATATCTAATTTAAATTATGATGCTCTAGAGAACTTTATATCCAAGAATTTTTAAATGATAGGTCTGTGGATATAACTAATAAAATTAAAGATAGTGGTATTAGTAATAAAAAAAAAATAAATAAATATGTTTCAACAAGTAATAATATCTAAAAATATTAGAAACTTAGAGTAAAAAAAAAGTTTTTCTAGTCGTATTAAAGGATTCAACAGGATAATTGGGGTGGTATTACTAAAAATAAGAAAATGTCCCCTGTCCTACCTCTCTGCCTGTCCAGCCTGCCCTTGGCTGCCTGCCTTTGGTCGGATGCAGCCTTACCTTAGCTCTCTTAGCGGTAAGGCTCGGGTGGAGGATAGCCTAAAATAAAATAGTAACCTAAATTAAAAAAATAAATCTGAATGAAGATTAAAAGCTCAATATATACAATATAAATTTAACCCACCCTCCCTACCTCTTACTTTTACAACTAGCCCGGCTCCTTACCCAATCCTTTTAGGATAAGAGGGTAAGTCAGAACGAGACGGCGCTTATAAAAAAAATATACTCTTACAGAAGGTATTTATTAAAGCTCTTCCCCATTATACCTAGGTTCATTTTTCCTTCCTTCTATTAGGTGTTGTTGCCTGCTACAGAACACGTACGGAGATGGTTAAAAAAGTTTATAACTATTTTTTATCCAAAATCTCATCAATTCTCTATGTATTTAATAAAAAATACATCACAAAATATTTCTAGATAAAAAGGTTAAAAAAAAGATTAATTTTAGTTATTATCTCCTCTAAAGAATTAAGAGATCGGTCTTTATGAAAAAAAAAAAAACATATTTAAAAATACTATATTTATTCTCGTTCTAACTGCCACAAAACCCAAATTCTGAAACAAAATAAACTATAAGTGCTATACTTTATAGATTTAGGGAACTTTCTTCTGAATAATTGATAATTTTATTTGTCTAATTTTAATTTAGATTTTTATCATGATTACTCTAAATTCATTAACATTATTAGAAGAATCTGCTTTATACCATATACCTGTTATTATAATAGGTAAATTTAGCCTTTAATTTATTTGTCGTGTTTTTAGGTAATGTGAATCATGAATTCTTTACATTAGAAAAAAAATCTCCTAAATTTAGCAGGTTTTTTAAACTAAGATTAAAATTTAAAAAGTATTATCTAATAGTAGTTTTTTCTTAATATCGTATTATTTTCGTAGTATTCTACTAATCTTTTATATTTTAGTTAACTAAAAAATGAGTAAATCCTCATTATTATTAATAGTATTTTATTTATCTATTTAATATTTGCTAATAACAGAATATCCTTTTATTCACTTAATAATTATAATTTTATTATTTATATTGCTACTAAACAAGAATATCCCGGTTATTACTTCAATAATTAGAATTTTTTACATAACCCCTCCCCACCCCCCTCTCCTGTATAACTTACCCGTAGGAATGGTGGTCTGACCCTCCCTTTGGATCCTTCGGGTCTCTAGAGGAGAAAGGGTAGGAATAGAGTAAATGGAAAAAATTAAGACTAATATGTGGGGTCAGGATCCAAGCAAGAATCTTTTAATCAATCCCTTCGTATAATTCTTCTTATATTTCGTCCTATAAGGATATTGATTTTTGACATGGTAATGAAATAAAATTCTTTAAATATTCCTTTTATCTTCGAAGGTAATGATTTTTGTAAACTAATAAAAAATTTTTATCACTTCTCACAGAATACACATGATACACTTATTTTTTTTTAATATAAAAAAAAAATCTTGCTTGAAGTACTATTTAGTTTTTAAAAGAGTAAGTGAAGTAAAATAAACCGCGAGTATAGTTAGTTGGTATAGCCTCTACCTTCACGTAGATCTCAGCTTCGAAGCGATTACTCGTAATAATAAGATATCTCTTATTTAATAATTTTTAATTTAATATTACCATTTTATTTATTATTTTTTTCATAAGTACAAAAATTAACAAATAGAATTTTAATTAATATAACACAGTATTGATTTTTACATGCCCTAAGCTAATTCTCACTTAATAAATAAAATAACAACTTTTTATTTGCTTACTTTGTTAATATCAATTTACCCTTTATTTTCATTTATAAAATAATATGTATATTATTTACTTATTATTTGCATAAAAGCAGAGACAAGTTCTTTTTTTTGTTAAACATTTAATTTTGTAAATAATTAAATAATGCCACAATTATTCATTTTTCTTTTTAAATCAATGATCATTTCATTTATTATTTTATTAGCATTAGTTTATATCTTTTCTAAATATATTTTACCATTATACACCTTCCAACAAGTAGTTATGAATGTATATTACAATTAAGTAATAAAAACTGATTATTTAGAAGAATAATTAAAAACGGCCCCCTATAATCACTGTTAGATAGTAACCTATTATAATTAGTCGTCTTGTTAGATTCATTATAAAATATTTTTTATTGTAAAATATCTTTCTGTATAAATTACAAAAAGAAGGACAGAGGTAGTATTTTTGTTTTTACTAAATTAATTAAATTAAAGTTAAATTAAATTAATATACTTAAATTAATTAAAAAAAAAAAAAAAAAAGTATTTCTTTTTAAAAGGAACAAGGAATCTGCACAAAGGTCCTATTTATTCTAACGTGGACAGAAGTCCTAGAGACTCAGAAAATAAGTATCACCTTATCATTACTTTCTTATTCTGTATTAAAATTTGGGACTTAATAGGAATTATTAACTTAAAAACCTACTCAATATCTTTATACAAATTAACTGTAAAATATATGACAGGAGTATAATACCAATATACTAGAATTATAGAATAATTTCATATGAGTTTATTTGTAGAAAATCCTTTAACTGCTCTGTTCCCGTAGGATACTAGACCTACCCTAGTATATTATGTCCCTTACTTTAATAGAATATATTTAACCTCAGAAGATTATTTTTAACCTCCATAGATATTATTTCACATCCATAGATTCAATCTTATTCACAATAAAAGGATTATATTTTCACTATTCTCCCTATAAAAGAAAAATATCTCCTTATATATCTCTCTATAACAGTTATATTGTAGTCTAAAATATCAAATAATTATAAATGCAAATCTAAAGAAAATATTAAGTTAATCTTTATTAGTTCTGTTATAATCTGATAAAATCATGATAATCTAATAATCTTAATTCTGATATTCTCATATTCTAATATTCTGATATTTTTAATAATATTTAGTTTATTTTGTTATTAGAATACTTTCATTATTCTATAAATAGTTTATTTTTTTTTTTAATTTTTATTTTAAATCAATTTTTATGTTATTGGAGAAAGATAGATTCGAACTATCATATTTTAATGCAAATACCACTCTTACCATTATCAGATTCCCCCTTCCTTTATATACAATAACACAAAATATTAGAACTTTTTTTTATGGTAGGCGCGAACTTCGAACACCTATAATGTCTCCCACCCAAAGGGGAAGCGACGACCATTTCTCAACCATTTAACTCTTTAAAAGTTTTTTTTTTTAAAGTCTTTATTATTCGTTAACAATCCTTTTAGTAGAAAAATATATCTTTTTAATAAATATAAATTTATATACTATAGATTTATAATTTACTTACTTTATATAAAAAATAATTCTTTATTCTCCGAATCTAAATGTCTACATACATCGAGCTATTTATTTTTCTTCTTTTAACTACCCCCCTACCCCTACTCTCCTTTTAGCACCGGCCTCCTTACTTTTATTTCCTTCCTTTCTTCTTTCCTTTCTGTCTTCCTTTCCTTTCTCTCTTTCTTTCTTTCTTTCTTTCTTTCTTTTCTGTCTTTCTTTCTTCTTTTCCTTAGATTGGCTCGTATAGTCGGAGCCTAATGTGAGCTTACAAAGGGGTGGTGGTTAAAGTTTTATTCATAAACCTTTTGTTTCAATCTTATGGCAAAAGAGTTTGCTTTTCTACTAGCTTCTGAAGGGTTAAATGAGTTAAATTGAATAAAATTAGCTAAAATACAAGGATTATTCCTAAAAACGCTGCACTACTAATAATAGAGGGATAAACAATTAAAAACATAAACAATCTAAACGATGTGATTAAAGAGCCTCCGTCATAATATCTAATTAGTTTAAATTAAGAAAGGTATTTTTTAAATTTTCATTGATGGTCGTATTTATTATTAAATAAAAAGAGAACATTAATTAAGAGGCGCTTGTAACTTGAAAAGACTAACGATGGATAAAGTTAACACTGCGAACGAATAATTAACTATTGTCTCTGCATTCTCAGTATTTTTAAATCTAACCATTTTTGAAATACAAAGCAATAGGAAAGCTTGTTTATATTTATAAGTTGTTTTCATTATTTACATAGTGTCCTTTGCTTCCAGATTCTACCATCACAGTAGGAGCTGGTTTATTGTATCACCTCCATCCGCAGGAAAGGCTTATTCCACTTCCAGATGGTTTATTGTCACCTGTGGGTTGTTGCTGGTCGTCACCTGATTTTAGAGCATTATCCTCTTCAACTTTTTGTTGGTAGTATTTATAGCAATCAACACGCTGCTCTACCGTTACGAGGCAAGCGGCGGTTTTACTTGCAAAGCATGCAAGATTTCCCCCACCCTTTTTAGAAGCATATAAAACAGTCAGGTCAAACATTACAGCATCCCTGAAAAATGATTTAAAATAAGAGCAGTAATTTCCTCCTATCATACTCATTAGGTTAAAATATCCATGTTATTAAGTTGTTTATAAGCAGATTTGTTTAATTAGGTAAGATAGCGTCTGCTATCCAAAGATTAATTCTTATCCTCTTTTATAATCTTTTAAAATAAAGGGGTAAATTTTTATCGAATATATCAATTAAAGTTTTCGTTTTGGGTTTGGAGTTGTATGTCTTAGATTCTGGTGAGTTTTAAAATTCTATTAAAATTCTAATCTTTTGGTGTTAGCGAACCAGTTGTGTGTGCTTCCACCTGAAGAAATCTACTCTACGTTCGGTATCATTGGTGAAGGTGGAAGAATCAGGTGCTTGTGGGGGATATGTTCCACCTGCCTGGAAGAAAGAATTGGCAACCATGAATTGTTGACTGGTACAGTTGTAAACAAAAGTCAGTATGGTTGACTAAGATTGGAATGTTTTAGTAAGTTCCGGGTGAATATGTGTCTGCACCCAGACTAAACCTATACACCGGCAAAATTAAATTATAAACCTATAGCAAAAAAGATAGTGAGATTCTCTATGAGAATCCTCTTTAATATTATCACTGGTAATTTCATCTAATCTAGGTATTCTAAATGTAGAATACTCTTCTAATAAGCTACATGTCTCTGCGAATTTTTTAATATATAAAACTTGAGAATAAACTCTCATGCCAAATTACCACCAACCGGTTAATAATGGTACCTAACTAACTCCTGATAGTAGAAGAATAATGGTTTTAAACGATGATGCTAACGGGAAGAATAGCCAACTATAGAAATTTGAATAATTTAATTTTCTAGCTACTCATAAAGTGGTTCAATTGCCGGCAACTATGGTGTGAGAACGAAGGGGGTTTAATTTTGTAGCCATAGCTCTAAATTGAGAAAACTTAATCTACCAGTGAAAACTGGTCTAATCTCCATATCAACTCTAATACTGGTTATGAAACCTGTGGTTCTTATTAAAGAAAAAAAGTAATGATAGGGATAGGTAAGGTAAAGTGAGTGTGATGTAATAAGGTTTAAAAGAAGTAATGAATTAGGGATAGGGAGGATTTAAAGTTTTGCTGTGTATTTATGTTTTAGAACAAAAATGTTAAAAAAACTAAAAACTTGGGTAAACCAAAAAACACACAAAAAACAAAAAAATAAAAAAAAACCACACAATATTCAAAATTTATAATTATCAAATAAAATTAAATATAAAATTTTGTTTTTAATAATTAATATAAAAGTATCGATGACACTCTCGTATAAAGATCAAAAAATCAAAAAAAAAATAAAAAGTAAAATTCAAAGGTGTTTATTAAGGATAAATCACAAGCAAATTTTATAAAAAAGGAGTGTCAACCAAGCGTGTTCATAATATTAAATTATTTATCGTAAGCGATCTAAGGGAAAACCTTTTATTATACTTCCTGAAGGCAAACATTTTAGTAAGGAAAGGAAAGGAAATCACCGAGACTCCGAAAGTATTGTGAGTAAATCGGATTAGCCTAAGATTATCTTTTAAAATTGAAATAAATTACCTCTTTCTTTATAATATTCTTATTAAATTTATACCAATAAGTTTAAAGTAATCTGAAGAAAACTTCATTTAAAATCATTTTATCTCAAATAAAAATTTGTTCAAAGAAGGTTTAAATACATAATCCTGTTAGAATTTATCAAAATAATATCAGAGTAAATGAGAGTTTAACTTTGTCGGAATAGGGGAACATCCCTCTAAGGCTAAGTATTAATAATTTAGCGATAGTGAAAAAGTACTGTAAAGGAAAAGTTTGAAAAGCCTGGTTTTTTAAAGAACAATAAATTAATTATTAAGTTTTAATAATATCTAAAAATATATACTTAATAATGCCGGTGAAATAGATCTTTGAATTAGTAACTCTATAAGCAGTCGAAATTTAAAAACAATTGACGGCGTACCTTTTGCATATGGGTCAGCAGTTAATAGAGTAGCAAGGTTAAAAGCCCTAGCGAAAGCGACTGACTATAATTATAAAAAGTGTCAACTTTCTCATAAGAAAATTAGTGATGATAAGTTACTTCTATTAGACCCGAATGCCAGGTGATCTTACTAGACCAGATTATAATGGATCGAACGGGTGAATGTTTGCATAATTTCCCGATGCGTTTTTTTTAGAGCGGTGAAATGCCCATCTTACCTGGTGCTATCTGGGTTTTTCTAACCGAAACATCTTTAAGTGTGACATCTACACAAATTTATGGAGGTACAGCAGGCAATTCCCAACAATAATAGAATCATTATTCAAATAATTTCATCTTATAGGCGTTTAGGTTTGTGGGGACCCTCGAAAATCGTACCATGGAACGATCTCGGAAGTACATAAATTGATGGTAGATATTCAGACTATCCTGCTAATTTGGTAGTCAGACGGAACGCCGAGAACATTGATCAAGGTCCCAAATGATTATTAATTGAAATTAAGATGTTTAAAAAAAATCGGCTACACTGTGAAGTGAGCTTGAAGTAGCTTCTTATCAATGACGCTTTGTAACAACGCATCACAGTCTAGATTGAAAGCCCGAAAATTTACGGGTCTTAAATAAACAACCGATATCGTGTTTTGTTAAATAATAATAAAATAAAAAATAAAATAAAGTAAATAAATCAATAAAATTAAAAGTTTTTCTTTTTTATTTAACATTCTTTATTTTAACCCTAGTTATAGAACATTCATCAAAACTATTTATAAAACAGTGTTCTTGTTTTTTGTACTTAAGAGAGAAATGCTGACATATAAGCGTAACAAGAAGTTATATACTTCTCCGCCGAATACGAAACGGGTTGTAAGTGAAAGGTTTATCCGCCTTATACTTATGCTGCTCTAAGGACTAGAACGAAAGTTTTGGCTTGATGAGTATATAATATAAAATCCTTTTTGGATCAGGAAATAATATGATGATAAAAATTTTTTTTATCTTAAGAACTTAATTTATTTTTTAATCGGTAAATTTTACAAATTTAATTAACCTTTATTCTTTTATTTTTTAAAATAAATAAATAGAAAATAGAAAATAAATAAGCCTACCGACCCTAAACCGACCAGTTCGTAGGGAATACTAAGGCGTAGACGAAATTGTTAAGGACTCGGGCAAATAACCTGCATTGTGTTTCTTGGAAAACACATAGTGGGTCAACCATCAAACTCGGGGACACCCTAAGGTCCTGATAACCAATCTATAGTCGAAAGCTATAAGTGCCGAATAATTACCTGGTCTGGTTAACAGTCCGGATATGATTGAAAATGAAATGGGTTATCGCGGATCTAAATCAGAAATAAACTTTCTGTAAAAGAGACAGAGTAGACGGTGGTTTATTGCATAAAGCCATCATTAAGGTTTGACTCTAATTGTTTTCGAAAGAAAACTATTCAATCAAAATCCCATTCTAAACAATAAATAAAAATTTTTTTCTACTTTAAACCAATCTAAAATATAAAGCTAAACCCATGGTTTATACTGTTGACCGAGCTGAAGGTGTTTTCTCTTTGCAATAAAAACCCAACGCCAATCTACATTAAAATGGAGGAGTTCTCCTCTTTTTCTCAGAAAATGCACATTAGATCTTGCAATCTTAGAACTAATTAAACACACCTTTAAGTATGGCAAATAAGAACAATGGAACAAAGTCAGTACAATACCTAGTGGGAAATCAATTAAGAATTACAATATTGTGAATCTTTAATAATACTCTCGTGTACTCCAAAAAGCTTCTGATTTTTTAATTTTAACAATGTTTTGAATCATTAAACATAGAGAACATTTAACGAAAAAGGTTTTTGTTAATAATCTGTTTAAAAGCCTCTTAATTGATGTCTTTCTGATAAATTACAAAAAGTTTTCAACCCTAAAAGCTTGTAGCAGACCAAAATATCAATTTAATGGTATACCTAATCCTAGTTGGATAGCAGGTTTACAGTGGGGATGGTTCTATCACATTTAAATCTTTAAAAACAAGAAGGTACTGTAAGTACCACCCACCCGAGGCTAGGACCGAAGAGAGAGTAGTATCATTAAGGTTTTTTCAATTAATCTTACTATTAGAGATGTTGGAAGTGTCTTAAGGTTTTGATAATGTACTTTCATACTTTCAACAAACAATACTGTAGTGAAGGAATGCTTAACCAGAAAAATAAATCTGTCTCTATCTGATAACACTGTAAGTCTTCATACAAAAATTTCTGAATTAATTGAATTAATTATTCCTTTTTTTTGAAAAGTAACCCTATAACAAGTGTTTAAAAGTTTAGATTTTGCAGATTTAAAAAAGTTTGCTATGATGCTAGTTGCTAAGAACATTTAACTATCAAAGGCTTAAAAGAAGTTAGAAATAAAATTAAAATGACTAACCAATAGAAAGTGGTAATATTTTATATTTTAATTGCATGATAAGTTGACTAGCCATGCAATAAGTTTTGACCGACAAGAGGACCGCATAATGATTAATAATATATTAAATATTAATAGCTATATTTTTAATTTGTATACGGCGGTGACACATAATCGGCGGCCCCGCCTGTTTACTAACACAGATCACACAGCAATCATGGTAAGAGAGTATTGTGTCGGAATTTGCCGAGCATTAATAAGATAGGTTATAGTTTCTGTGACTAATTCGAAAGCTGGTTAATAGCGTCTTAACTATAGGATCCTAATGGTAGCAAAATAAATTGGCCATTATTGGTCCGGTATCATAGTAACGAGGGCCTCACTGTCTCTACAACTTGCTCATGAAATTGAATTCCCACCCGTGCAGGATGCGGTTCTGTGCAGCCTCCAAGGTGACGGAAGATCCCTATGCAGCTTTATCTGTAGTTAGTTTATCATATATTAATCTACAACAACCTGTGTTACTAGAATATGTAATCGATAGACTATTTGTGGAACCTTAAAACTTTGGTTGGGTATGTTTGGCCTTTTCATATAAAATAGGGGGGGAAAACTTAAAAGGGAGATGTTACTAATTGCAGTTTTGTCACTGGGAGCGTCGTCTTTAATAAGTACAAAGTAAAGCATCCAGTGTATGTAGATTATTATATGTTTAAGTTTAAATTTAGTGCTGGATTTAAATTAGTTTACCTTGCAAACAATAATATAAAATATATTATACTTTTTTCTATGAAATATCTTTCATACTCTTTTTGTATATAGTAAAGAATACACAAAAATTAAAAGCGGTATAGCTAGAAATTGAATGGAATCAAGGATGTCACCATGAAAGGTGGGGGGCGAGTGGTGCTTCTTAGATATGAGCTGCATCTTAACGGTGAAATGGTACCGCAAGTCGCACAATACGTAGTAGGGCATAGGGTGGGAGGCGCTCGGCCGCTATAATATGGGATAGACGGGGGGGGTGGTGAGCAATGGATAAAGTTCCGCAGGATACAGCTGAGAAGCCGACGAGAGTACACATTGTCTCGGCTGATTGGCACTTATGACAAAATAATAAATATATTACGCCACCAATGACTACTAAATTATTTTCAAATGAAAGTGATATAAGTGATAAGGTAATATAGATATTTTGACATTGGGTATTTAATAGAAAGAGGTGTAGACTTAGTCGCGGGGTTTGGCTATTTGGCTGGAACACCTTAGAGCTATCATACTTATTTTTTTATAATAAAATTAATTTCATTTTTTTTTATGATTTAATAAGTTAAAATTTGATAGATTGGCAATCACAAGGGAGTTATTAAATTTTAGATGTAAGTAATTGTAAATTTTTCTCACCCTCAACGATCCACACGCCACAACCAGACTTTTTCCAATTTACTTACTTCTTGAACTGGTTGAAAGATATGAAGCACTTAACTGAAAGTTAAGAATATTAAGTCTAATGTTTAATTTTTAGCATTACTTACTTTACTATCTATAATGCGATGTCGAACGCATCCTATCCCGGGGAAGAGCTGGAAGGTTCGGCTGTTTCGCCGATTAAAGGGGAACGCTAGTTTGGTTTAATACGACTTGAGTCAGTATGGTCCCTATCTGCGGAGGAAGAAATAGCTAAAAAGGGGCGACCTTCAGTAGAAAGGATCAATAGATGTGTTTCTCTATGTACCAATTGTTGTACTAACTTTTTTGTTAGGGACCTGTTTTAAAATGTAATATGAAAAGACCTTTTAAATAATTTCTATTATCCAATACATATTCTTTCTTTTTAAATAATACTGTTTTTAAATCTTTTAAGTGCGAACAGTTTAAAAGAGTTGAATAAAAAGGCTTACCAGAAATTCCGGATGCATAGTTGAGGTAGCCACAAACATCATAGATAAGTGCTGAATGTCATCAGCAAATCTAACCCCTAGATACTAACCCGAATTTAATTCGGAATATATTTATATATACAAAATTAAGTCGTAATTAAGAAATAGAACATTTCTAGATAGGGCCAAATGTAATATTGTAAAATAAATAGTTTATCATACTATTATAAAAAGACTAGATGTTAAAGGTTGTAAATTTCATTATTTTATTTCTTTTTATTTGGTGGCTTACGAGGCTTAAAGCCGGCAGGCAGGCAGCTCCTCTGGCCAAGGAAAGGAAATTTTTACATTTATTTTTTTAAGCTAAATTTTCTTTTTATTAAGCGAAATTTATTGTTATTTTTATTTAGCTTTGAGATATTATTTTAAAAGATAAAATTTTATATTCTAGCTCTTATTTATTTTTATTTTT